>JAOTOL010001201.1:0-87500 GCA_034440575.1 Imbricaverruca yamaguchii
ACTCGCACCACCCCTATGGGACACCCGCAGAACACAACCTGATCACAGAGCACACACACTGATCGCAATAGCCACACAACATAATCTCACAATACTCAACACTGGCTCACCAACCTACCTAGTACCAATCAGCTCCCTCCTCCTTACGACCCGAGATGTCACACTTGCTTCCTCAGGTATAGTCCTCACCCTGTCCTGGACATCCGACTCTGAACCACATTTCAGCGACCACGCACCCATCACCATTACCTTTCACCAAATCCCGTCCACTGGCCCACCCAACTCCCAGCCAGGCCGGTGGAACCTCAAAAAAGCATCCTGGACCCAATTTTCAGATTCCTTAGCCGCACAAACAGCACACACTCTACAACACACACCAGAACAGGTTGCAGAGATACTCCTCACCACAGCACACGAACACATACCACGAACAAAACCAAGACATGAACACAAACCTCGCGGGGCTCCCTGGTTCAACGAAGAGTGCCACCGGGCGATCCGCGCGAAGAACCATGCAAGCCACAGACATGAAAGACACCACACACCGGAAACACTATCAGCTTACAAACGACAGAGAGCACTATGCAGACGCACGATTAAACAAGCAAAAAAAAGACTTGGAATAAATTTTTCACCCAATTTAACAGATTCACACCTCTCGGCGAAATTTGGACACTACTCAGAACATTTCAACACAGACAAAGACCGCCATGCAAAGCAGTCACACTTAGACACAACAACAACACGCTCACAGACACACAAACAATAGAAAACATTTTCGCGCACCACTACCATCTCAGATCGTCTACACTTCCACGAACACCCCTGCTCGCAATCACACACACACGCCCACACCTATAAAACACCAGATTTGCACTTACAGAACAACAATTAGCAATCACACAGACAGGAAGCACAAGTGTAGGACCAAACAACATTCACTATGCCTTCTTCAAACACTTACCAATCTCAGCACTCCAAACATTGCTCGACACTTACAACACCGCATGGACCACACATACATACTCACAATCATGGTTACACGCTTCTCTCATACCTATACCCAAACCAAACACGGACTCAACTCTCTGCACTTCCTATCGCCTTATCGCCCCCACCAGCTGCTTTCACAAACTATTCGAACGTCTTGTAAAAAAAACGCCTTCTCTATATCATCCAAACACAAAAACTAATCTCTCCTATTCAATCGGGTTTTCTTCCTAATCGCTCATGCGGGGGAAAGAAACCACACCCTGCCCACTTTCACAATCAGACTACTTCCCCACAATACGCCAGGCAATCAACAAAGACATCCAACAAACATGGGACACAACAATCACGCAACTACACGAAATACACCCAAAACATGAACTCTGGTACACCATCAACTAAAACACTAGACAAAAAGAACGCACACTAGCACGCTTACGTATCGGACACCCTGCACTCACGCACTCCTACCTCTTACGACAACTCCTACGACCACAATGCACAACATGTCAACGAACACTCACAATTAAACACATATTCATACACTGCACCAAATACAACACAGAAAGACAACCCATCACAAACTACTGCAACATGAACAACATCCCACTAAACATCACGACACTTCTCAACGATGACCATCCAACATTACACGAGCACCTCTTCCACTTTCTCTCTATCACACGCCTGGTCCACGAACTATGAGTAAAAAGAAAAAAAGAAAAAAAATATGTTAAAAGAAACATCAACAAAAAGGGAAAAATGAAAAGATATGTTGAAAAAGAAAAACAGAAAATCAGTAAAAAAAGAGAAAGAATTAAAAAACTAACCCCACGTGATATTTACTAACTACTAACGTTCTTGCATTGTAAAATCAATACTGGCGATGACCCGACCCCAACCCTCCAACTACATCCCCCCCCCTCCCCATGACACCGACCAGACTGGCGAACTCTATTCTCCTGCACCAACTCAGCTTCAACTACTACCTCATCTGCCTGCAAGACGTCTCAACTTCTCCTCCGTCTACGCGCCATTCTTCATGTCGTCTCAACTCTCACAACTCGCCTCTACAAGACAAATATAATCTTCTTCGCTTCCTCTCATCCCTACCACATTACTCCTCATACCCTTTCACCCCCAACAAACAACAACACAAAATACTGACACCACAAACGCCCCCCGGAAACAGTTGACATCACCACGCAGTGGCAGGCTGAGCACACACACACACACACACACACACACACACACACACACACACACACACACACACACACACACACACACACACACACAAACACGCATACACACACACACGCCGTCCTGCCGCACATGATCGTGATTTCATAGAGATTTCTCGTTTTTTTTCACGTCTCCACAAGGTCACGACTGGTGAATTTCCTCAGTACCGAAACACGTGCGTTTGTTTCCGGACGAGGACGGAGAGGAGGACGACGCCAGCTGGGGCCACAGTGCGGACGGGGACCAAAAGAAGACGCCAGACGCCACCTGCCACCAGCCAACCGCCACCTGCCACCAGCCATCTGCCACCTCCCACCAGCCACTAACACAACCCCAGAAACACACTTTTTGCACACCGGACACAAACCTGACATCGCATCCCCACTCCTTCTTGCACACAAACACTACCTTCCCGCCCATTTAACCCACCTTTAGCACTTCAAGACCAACCCCGTCAAGCTCAGCTCAACTCTACCCTCTGCATCTTCCTCTACGCTGTACATTCTTCAGCACTTCAAGACCAATCTCTTCAAGTTCAGCTCGGGCCTGTACATCTGCCTAAACGATCTACATCTTCTACACCCTCAGGAACAATTATAATTTGTATCTACTTGACGAGGTCAGTCCGACGGTGCTGCCACTCCCTCCCACCCCAGGCTCCCCCAAACCCCCACCCGACTTTCCCTCTGATGCCCTCTGCATGATCTTTATCTGATCTCTCTATCCGTGCTCTCTTCAAGCACAATTTCTGATTTCTTTGTGTATTCTTCAACTTTATCTCCCCCCTCTGTTACACCTGTCGGGCTCTCTTCACGCCCTTCTTTACCCTCCGACAAATTTGTCAAGTGTATTGTGTGCCACTCACCTGCCATCTACACTAGGTACCCAACATCACAAAACAACAGAACCTGACCATCATAAACACTAACATGACCACCACCGAGCCACCACCCACGGGATATTTCTTTATCTGCCGCCGGCGGGACGGAAAGCCAATGGGCACCCTGGACCACTGGCTGGTAGATGGAGAAATCTCCCACTACATAGGGGCGCCCCTACACGCCAAACCTCTAAGATCCGGGGCGCAGCTAATACAAACAAACAACAAAACCGACGCACCGGCAACTTACCTCAGCACCAGCCAAGGGACGATCATGGCCCGGGAGCTGGTCGGTATATCTGCGGAGACACTGGTCCGCAAGCCTGGGGACCAGGGCGTCTTCGCCGTGTACCGGCCGCCCCCGTGGCCAGGATGCACCATAACCCATTTACTCATACTGATTTTTAACACACGCAGACCCACACCCACATTAAAGCCGGATACCTCAGATACTCGGTCACACCACGCGCACCCCTCCCGCGACGTTGCAAGACATGTCAGCGTTACGGACACACAGCGGGGGGCGTGCCGTGCACCTCACCACATTTGCGGTTCATGCGCACGATCACACCCCACCGACACCTGCACCGGCGGCGAGCTATGCTGCGCCGCCTGCGGGGGGACCACGCAGCCTCGGATGGGTCCTGCCCTCGGTGGAAGGCGGAGCGGGAGGTGCTCCGCCGAATCCACCTCGAGGGCATGGACCCCGTACCGAGCCAGGGCGTCGGTCCTGGACCCGCCGGCGGCGTGGCCGGCTCGTCACACAGAGCCGGACACACAGAAACAGCAACCACCACCACTCACAAACGCACACTACCCGGCTCTGACAACACGCTCCCAACATGTACAGAACACAAACACCAACGCAGAACAACCGCAACCCCAGCACACGGAACACCACCTAACACAAACACCCTCAAAACCAGACCACCAACACCAGGAGCTTCAAACCACCGTTAAGCACACTCAAACCTATCCACTCCAACCTACCACCCACCACCGCCACCAGAATACCAACCAGCATCCGCAGGATCCCCACACACAAAACACACACTGGACAGGTCATCTACACCACACCCACACACAGATCAGGACACAGACCAGGAGGAGCAGACAGAACGAGAACACAGCACAACTGACACAGACACCACGACCCCCCAAACGCGACACCACCATCTACTCAGCCACGCAGGTCAATCAAGAGCACAGCCAAAAAACAACCATCACCTAAACGCCCACACACCCGAGCTAACACATGCAAACAATGAACACAATCATACAATGGAACACACACGGACTTATCGAACACTGGCCTGAATTTAAACATTGTGCACTAGAAACAAATCCTATAGCACCATGCATTCAAGAAACACATTTCAAACCCAACGACCCATATCACTTTCACATCCCACACTACAAAATACACAGACACGACGCACACAACCCACACAGATCAGGCGGTGTATGCCCACACATTAGGAACACGACCCCTCACCGCCTAATACATTTCGACACCACGGCAGACATACTACTAACTGAAATTAATGTACACAACCTAGCTTACACACTCATCAACATTTACGATCCACCCTCGCGATCCACAGAAACACTCTCGGAATTAAATAAAGCATTTGACCAAATTCGCACACCTATCATTGTCACCGGGGATTTCAACTCGCACCACCCCCTATGGGACACCCGCACAACACAACCTGATCGCAGAGCACACACACTCATCGCAATAGCCACACAGCATAACCCACAATACTCAACACCGGCTCACCAACCTACCTAGTACCAATCAGATCCCTCCTCCCTACGACTCCAGATGTCACACTTGTTTCCTCAGGTATAGCTCTCACTCTGTCCTGGACATCCGACTCCGACCCACATTTCAGCGACCACGCACCCATCACCATTACCTTTCACCAAATCCCGACCACTGGCCCACCCAATCCCCAGCCAGGCCGGTGGAACCTCAAAAAAGCATCCTGGACCCAATTTTCAGATTCCTTAGCCGCACAAACAGCACACACTCCACAACACACACCAAACAGTTTGCAGAGATACTCCTCACCACAGCACACGAACACATACCACGAACAAAACCAAGACATCAACACAAACCTCGCGCGGCTCCCTGGTGGAATGATGACTGCCACCGGGCGATCCGCGCAAGGAACCACGCACGCCATAGATATGAAAGACACCGCACACCAGAAACACTAACAATACACAAACAACTCAGAACACAATGTAAGACCATCATTGAAAACGCAAAAAAAGACTTCTTGGAACACATTCAGCACCCAATTTAACAGATTTACACCTCTAGGCGAAATTTGGACACATCTAAAAACATTCCAACACCGACAAAGACTCCCAATCAAAGCCATCACACTTAGACACAACAACAGCAACACAACAGACCCACAAACAATAGCAAACATATTCGCAGACCACTACAATCTCAGATAATCTACACTGGCACGAAACCCCCATCCCCAATCAGACACACACGCACACACCTCTACAACACTAGATTTACACTTACAGAACTACAATTAGCAATCACACAGACAGGTAACACATGTGTAGGACCGGACAACATTCACTATTCTTCCTTCAAACACCTACCAACATCAGCACTGCACACACTACTCAACACCTACAACACCGCATGGACCACACATACATACCCACAATCCTGTTGCACGCTTCGCTCCTGCCCATACCTAAACCAAACACAGACTCAACTCGTTGCACCTCCTATCGCCCTATTGCCCTCACTAGCTGCTTCCACAAACTATTCGAAGGTCTTGTTAAAAAACGCCTCCTCTATATCATTCAAACGCAAAACGTAATCTCTCCTATTCAATCAGGCTTCCTTCCCAATCGATCATGTCTAGACAACCTCACTTACCTGATCACAAACATCCAGGAAGAGGCGGCCAGGAAACGTTCCAGGACCGCCGTCTTCCTGGATCTAAAAGAAGCCTATGACTCCATCAACATAACATCACTACTACAACACTTACACAACATCGACATACAAGGCAGACTGATGCACTACCTACATTTCTACCTACTCAACAGATCTTTTCAAGTAAAAATTTGGCCCCACACCTCAGACTCCAAATTCCCCACCACCGGTTTAATGCAAGGCTCAGTTCTCAGTCCCCTACTCTTCATTTTAGCTCTAAATTCAGCCATCACCGACAACTTTTCGACCAAAATTGCAATCTACGCCCACGGCATAGTATTATGGACATCAATGGAAGCACCAGCAGACGCACAAGCAGTACTACAACACGCACTTACAGAACTCCACAACAAACTTGCCACACTAAACCTTCATATAGCACCACTCAAATCCAAACGCATGATATTCGACTACAACAGAGACACAAACCTACACCCCCTAAAAATAAACAACTCACCCATTCCCTTTGTCACCACAACAAAATTTATAGGTATCACAATAGACCAACGACTAAGTTTTCGGCCACACCTAAACGTACAAAAACGCGCCTCAAAAAGAATCAACATACTACGAGCACTTTCTGGCACACACTGGGGATCCGACCGAAACACACTTCTAACCCTTTACAAATCACTCATTCGGCCAATTATGGAATACGGATCCCCACTCTTCGAAAACGCAGCTAAATCCAACCTCAAAATTTTAGATTCTATTCAACGACAATGTCTACAAATAGTCACAGGAGCTTACCCCACCTCACCTTCTCACTCTCTTCACATATACAACCACATTCCAGAACTATAGCACAGGCGTACAGGAGCACTACTTAGATACCACTACCAAACACAACTCACGAAACAACACCTATGCACACAGGCACTACAACTACCCACAACACGCAGACACCAACTCATGAATTCCTCACGACTACAGACCACAATAGGCTGCCGCTCAGATTTAACACCCCAACACACTAGATATAACACTCCCAACAATAACACCACCCCCACAACCCATCGCATGGTGGAAACAGCCGACACCCAACACACACTTCGTCATTGACAAACCGAAAAACACATACTCACACGCAGAAATACAACTATTTCTACAATTCACTGTACTCCAACGCAGCACCAGCAACGCAGCAACTTGTAACGCAGCAACTTGTAGCAACGTGTAACTGCTGTACTCCAACGCAGCACCGCCGCGTGTCATCCTACGTGCCCGTCTGCACGACACAGCATCCACATACATGGCAGAATTATGCGCAATCTTTTCGGCATACTGCACCATCTACAACACCAAAATTGAACGCATCATAGCCACAGACGTAAAATCAGCACTACAGAGCATAATACCCCACACCAAATACAAACACCCCTCATATCCAAAATACTACACATCCACAAACAACTCACTATACCACAACGGCCAACACTTCTCTGGATCCCAAGTCACACAAACATGCACGGCAACGAACACGCAGACACAGAAGCAAACATAGCCACAACCCTACAGCAAATCACACAATGTCCCTACTCACAATCTGGCTACTACCCCACATTACGACAGGCCATCAACTAACACATACAACAAACATGGGATACAGCAACAACACAGATACACGAAATACACCCCAAACACGAATACTGGCAATCCATCAACCAAAACACCAGACTCAGAGAACGGACACTAACACGATTCCGCATATGACACACAGCTCTCACACACTCATACCTCCTACGCAATCAACCACGACCACAATGCACTACCTGCCGCCACACCCTCACAGTCAAACACATGCTCATATACTGCACCAGATACAACAACCAAAGACAACATATCACAAACTACTGCACAGCGAACAACATCCCACTGAACCTCACCACGCTCCTCAAAGATGACCATTCAGCATTACACGAACACCTTTCCACTTTCTCAAGACTACACGCATTATGGAACAATTGTGAAAAAAAGGAAAAAAAAGGAAAAAAGAGAAGGACATGCTAAAAAAACGAGACAAAATGAACAAAACCAGGAAAACGAAAAAAAAGTACGTTACAAAAAGAAAAGAGAAAAAATCAAAACAAAAAACAAAACACAAAAATATGTTCTTGCAATGTTCACCTATGGCGATGACCCGACCTACACCCGATAGATATCCCAATGTGGCGCCGACCGGACTAACCCCCACTCTCGACTTCATCATCTCCGGCTCTCAAACAACTCTACTGCACCAGCTCTACATCTTCAATCGATCCGGACCCCAGCTCTACTTTCCTTCCCAGATACCCAGCTCTACTTTCCAAGACCATCTCAACGCTATTTCACCACTGCTCGACGACCCAACTAAACCTCCACCTCGGATTCATCCTCCCACCCTACGATACTCACTCTCTTATACATCTTCTCTTCAACCGGAACCAGCCGATATCACCACACGGTGGCAGGCTGGCAAAATTCATTGACACACACACACACACACGTCCTGCCGCAGAACACTGTTAGAAGCACATTGGCGCATTATGTAGCCATTTAACGCGTTTGACATATAGGTGGTGGATAGGGCGTCAACATAGTGGCGGATCAAAGGGAGGAGAGGGGATGGAGCGATATGAGTCACCACCCATTTCCTGTCGCATCCATGGACAAGTGAACGGACCTAGATCAGATTCAATACCCAGCGCGCTGCGGGCATGGCGGCTCGATGAAAGCATAGGGCATATAGTTCGACTGGTCCGAGACATTATGAAGCCAGCCACGGTACTGTGAGGAGATGGCACCGCATGTTATGGTGCTCCCAGTAGCGTTCGGTTCGTTGGATGGAGCAGAATCATGTAATAAAAATAGAGGCGTAGCCAAGAGAATGAGCATTTGGGGAGAGTTCCCTTCCCCTGGAGGTCCGAGGTGTCAATTTTTAAGGTCATTTTGGGCTCCCGTCGCTCGAGGTTTCAAAGTTCGATGATCATTTTGTATTTCGTGATAGTTTGGATCGCTTACCAAAAAATTGCCCATCGCTGAAGCCAATTGTGTTCGAGGGCCCCTTTTCAGACAATTTTGGAACAGCCTCCCCACCGTGATGATCACTTTCAGCCTCGACCCAAAAAACTACAGCAGAAAAATATTTATTCCGAAACCGAAACGCTAGGGGCGACAGCATCATGCCTCTTTTTCCCTCCCCCTATTCTGTGATCAGGTATTTGATTTCATATCGGTATGAAGCCCATGAGTATGCCATTTGCTTCACCAGTACATTATTCGCAATAGAAAACGTTCTCATTATTGCTACTATTGTTAAATTGTGTAACAGCCTTGTGAGCCATGGTTTGAGTTAAAAGTGGTGATGGCCGGGACTGCAACCGTACACATGCAACACTGGAACAATTGTTAACTTTAATTTTCTCAATGTTTTCCAATCAGGTCACAGAGTAACGTCAGAATGCAAAGACTTGGATAAACGCAAATATATTCGCACATCAAATTGCAGTTTTGAGTTTCAAATATCTATAGATAAACCTCAATTACTTCATGCTTCGTGTCATGGGTGTAACCATTGGGGGCGGGGGGGGGGGGAAGTCCTCCCCCTCACAATTTCTGAAAAGTTGCAATTTGTCCCCATCATTTTTGTCCGTGTCCTCCAAGCCTCAGCTACCCGAGTAGCATCGCCGCAAAATTTTATTTAGTCATTTATAAGTTGAAAAAATATATACAACAGAAGCACCAAAAATACTAAAAGCCAATCTAGCCAAGCAACGGGCTTCACAAGCTATCTGTCGTCACAAAATATCCGAATGGTAAACAATCAAACGTTAAAATTGTTTGCTTCCAGCGAATTCTTGAATAACATGAACCTTGACCATCGTTTGTTTTCGCTTTGGTGGAAGATTATGCTCTGTTATGCAACAAATTTGCATTATCGCAGGGCTTTATACGTCTTAGGTTGCATTCTCCTGCTCATATACTAATATCTTGAAATCTTGAACAAATGACTCTGGGTGTCTTTAGGTACCTTGAGAACTATTGAGAGAAGTCATGGGCAGCCTAAAGCACGTACGTCAAGTTAACGTCGCATTCGTATTCGTATTCGTATGTTCGCCAGAGGCTATTTGTATTGGCATCGGCATTCAGCGACGGGTTTTTGATCGTTCGAATCAATTACCACAAATGCTTGTGCCTGTACTAAACACACTGGGAGGAACTACATAGGTCTTACATTACCACTTTAACGGTCAAGGTTTAATGCAAACCGGTTTCTTCGGTCGTCTCCCATATTTTTTCACCCAAACCTGCCAAAATCTGGTATCAATCAATAGCCTGTGGTGAACCATCATACAACATTTATAATCGGTACATGTAAGGTCAAACTTCTAGGTCAAGGGTCAAACTTCTAGGTTCTTGATTTATTAGATGGCGATTTTGAAGCGATATCGACCGAACGCGAGATTCGGTTGCATTCGCCTCAATTTTGATTCAAATTAGCGTCATTCGACGACTATGCAGTATCGGAAAGCGAAGAAATCGATTTTTTTCAGGGACAAAGGCCAAGCTGATCCTTCGGTCGCCTATTTTTTCGTTTCATATCAAACCTATCCAAATTTGGTATCAAGCAATAATCAGTGGTGAACACTCGAGTAGCATTTCAAGCCGGGACAGGTCAAGACCAAAGGTTTGACTGAGTTCTTCGATATCCTCACGTTTCGTCTCTATGGCTTCACTTTGCAGAAAAAGTATGCCATTCGTGTTGCGTTATTCGTGTTGTTCTGTTATGCACCATCAGAATGTTCATATTTAGAAATAATCTTGACGGATCAAAATTTAAGTTAATTACTTCGGTCACCTCACCTTTTTCCTAGTTTTCACTCAAGCCTACCCAGATCCACTATCAAGCGACAGCCCATGGCCTACCCTCGAGTAGCATTTTAAAACCGGCATGTGTCAAGGTCAAACCTAAAGGTCGGAGACTAGTTTGAATTTTTCGAAGTTCTCGCGATTCGTCGCTATGGGTTCAATTTCCATTTGATTGTCACTTGATGTGGCTTGTGCCGTATTATAATGCTTCAAAATATAACTAATTTCTAAGGTCAAAGGTCAAACCGATTTCTTTGGTCGCCTCGCATTTTTTCTTTGCCGTAACCTACCCATATCTGATACCAAGCATTAGCCCGTGGTGCACATCAAGTAACATCTCAACCCAGGACATGTCAATGTCAAATCACAAGGCCGAAGGTTAGCTTAACCCGCCCCGTCTCGTGGGGGTCTTCAACCGCCCCCCCCCCCCCCCCTCAGGTTTTTCACGGATAGCAGACGAACGGCGCGCGGCAGCGCTCCCAAATTTGGCATACCTTTTGCCACATTAATTTGGCATGCTGATTCACAACTTTGAAGTCAGGTCATTTAGAGTCAACGAGTTGGTCAAGGTCAAGGTCAAGTGAGGTCACCCCAAAAACGTTCAACCAGTCGCCACGCTTTAACGGATGCAGCTATTTTAATGAAACTTTCATCGTTTGCTTTTCCTTACAGATGCAACAAAACGTACGAGTTGAAGTTTTCTTTTTTCGTTTTTGACTACATATAAAGTTTGCGTATTTGCCAAATTGCAGTTCCAATGCAGGATTCTGGCTAAAGTAAGCATTTTTTGCTGGGGCAAGTTGACTTCCAACAACGTTTCTCGGTCTGCTCTACCCATTGGAAAAGGAAAATGAAAGAAAACTTGAAACGCAAAATTTGGAAAATTCAAAAAGTGGAATACATATTTTTGGGGACAAAAAAATAAAACCATGGTCGATTTCGCTGTCCTATGCTCATTCCAAATAAATTTTGTTTTCTCATACATCCCAAAAATGAACCCCCAGAGCCACACACATAATGCAGGTCGTGAAAAGTCGTGAAAATCTAGCCGCCTGGTGACGTCACTTTTGTGGGAAAATTGCTTTTGGGGGTGGATCCGGACCCTACTCGTCGAGCGCTTTCCGATGACACCTCCTTCATTTTCGTGAGATGCCTAGTTTGGATTTTAGAGGGGATTGCTAACCCCCCGACCCAAAAGACGGGGTATGAGGATCTGACCGGAAAGAGGGCGCGGGTTAATGGATTCGAAGTCCTCGCGCCTCGTCGCTATGCCTTCAATTTGTATCAATTGGAGTCATAACGACGTGCCGTGTCGTACTGTATCAAACTGTTCAAATATCACATTAATTTTCAAACTCAAAGGTCGAATTCATTTTTTCTGTCGCCCCACCTTTCTTTGTATACTCCAAAAGCTATCATCTTGGGTATCAAGAGATAGTCCGTGGGCAATTGTGGAGTAGCATTTCAACTCGGGACATGTCAGATCAAGCCTGATGGTCAAATATTAGTTTGATTTTCAGAGTCCTCGCGTTTCTTGGCTATGGCTTCAATTTGCATTATGTGGTCGTCATTCGACGTGGTACGGTATCAGAATGTTGAGATATCAAAATAATTACAAGGATGTCGAAGGTCCGGCGTGTTTACAGTGATTGAGTGCAATAAGAATAGGAGGGTCGGATCTATGTTTGTTTGCAGCCTTTTCGATAGAAAGCACCCGTGTCCTATGTGACTAGGGACTCCCAAGAAATCCGCCATAGCCTGCCCGGACGGTGCTTTCATCGCTGGTTTTTAATGTACGCTGCCACATTGTTGTTCCGGACATATAAAATATGGAACTTTTTTGTTCAGTTTGTCCGCTTTCCTCTTAATAGTTCAACGGAAGTTGTCAAATTTGCAAGAAAAGTCACACGTAAATGTGCACAATTTTATAACTAGCCCGAGTTCATAACCGCGAGAGAGCAATGTTGTAATCAGGTGTAGAATCCAAGAATTGTTATGTGGGCACCTGTCTGGAGGGGCGCCATTTCTTTGGAGCGGCGCCGCTGTGAAAGCGCCCGAAGGGGCGCTTCTGGCTGTAAAATTCGAGGGGCGAGTTGCACTCGGCCCTTCCCCAAGGAATGCCTTTCCTTTCAAGGTTGTGCCTTTTTATTTCGTAGAGGCGCCTCAGGCTGAAGAATTAGAGCGGGTACACTGGAACCTTTTCGGAGGGACGCATTTTTCCGGCCTGAGGGACGCCATCTTCCACGTGGGGGTGCATACCCTCAGTTCCAGACCATTTATCCTCCCTGGCTGTCATGGCATCGAAATGTGTCCCCCTAAAACAGGAAAGCATGGGAAAGGAAATTGCATTTTCATATTTGCTACCATACAATTATCATCCGATAGTTTATGTTTGTCCTGCTACAAAAGGGAAACATTTGACATACAGCATTGTTCTATGGTGATCGTGAATTGGGTCCAGTACGTACGACAACACTAGACGTTTATAGGTAGTGATAAGTAGTGAAACTTGCTAATTTTCGTGGAACATTTAGGCCCTAAAATATCATTTTAACAATGGCATATCTTAAAAATTCAAATACACTTAACATTGAATTGAATTGTCTGAAAATGGCGTTGAAAAAGAATTGGCTGGAATCCCAAAAAAAGAATTCGGGGGAGGGGAAGGGGAGGGGAGGCGGGGCTATGTCCATTTACCCGTTCAAACTTACCGCGTCACGGGTTTGTCCTCCCCCAATTTCGTATCCGTGGTTACACCTATGCTTCGAGTAATCAAATTTGCATGGATTTTGATTCCAAATGGTAAGACACGCTGTTCTTGATTATGATCGTGTACCCTAAATGATGGCATGAGGGGACAGGGTAGAAGTGTGAATGGTTTTCAGGATTGCTAATGCTGAGGTTCGTAAGGAGGGAATAAATCGGTATGAAATGACCCATTTGGTTAAATAATTTAACCCGCGCCGTCTTTCCGGTCAGATCTTCACACCCCGTCTCGGAGGGGGGGGGGGCGGTTGGTGACCCCCTCTAAAATTCAAACTAAGCATCGCACGAAGACGAAAGAGGTGTCATCGGAAAGCGCTCGACAAGTAGGGTCCGGGTCCATTCTCAAAACAATTTTCGCCCAAAAGTGCGTCACCAGGGGAATAGATTTTCACGACTTTTCACGACTTACATCCTGTTTGTGGCTCTTGGGATTCATTTTGGGGGATATATGATAAAAAAATATTTGGAATAAGAATAGGACAGCGACATCGACCAGGGCTTTCATTTTTGTCCCCCACCCAAAAAAATGAAATTTGAAAATTTTGAGTTTTAATTTCCTTTTCCAATGGGTAGAGCAGACCGAGAAACGTTTTTGGAAGTCAACTTTCTCTAATAAAAAAGTGCTTACTTTAGCGATAATCCTCTTTTTAAACTGCAATTTGGCAAATACGCAAAATTTATATGTAGTCAAAAACCAAAAAAAGAGAAAAATTTAACTCATATATTTCGTTGCATCCCTAAAGATAAGCAAACGCTGAAAGTTTCATTAAAATATCTGTATCCGTTAAAGTGTGACGACTGATTGAACGTTCTTAGAGGTGACCTCACTTGACCTTGACTAACCCGTTGACCGTAGGTGACCTGACTTCAAAATTTTGAAATAGCATGTCAAATTGATGTGGAAAGAGGTATGCCATATTTGGACGCGCTGCCGCGCACCGTTCGTCCATTATCCGCGAAAAACCCGAGGGGGACGGTTGGAGATCCCCCCCCCCCCGAGACGGGACGGGTTAACCCTCGCGCAGAGTTGCATTTTAGAGAACGCGAAACGAAGAAGAGCTCAGATACTGCCCCTCCCCTAGATCCCGGAAATACTGGAGGTAGAAACACAACATTTCGAGGGCATATTGCGGCTGCAGTAAACTCTCCAGAATACATCTGAGGACCATATATTAATGTGTTATGGGTAAAACAAGGTTCGATAAGTCAAATATTGATAACTCCGTTGTTAATTGCTTCCTGGGGCCATATTTCGGACATAACATGGAGAACGTGCAATTCAAATGTCTAAAGATGTATGCATTACCTGAAACAGGGTGCAGCAAGTCAAAGGAATGTTATGTAGGTATTACAACCGTCACTGCATACGGAACGACTGAAAATATCACGCGATGATTTTCAAAGCAATCTAAGTACATGGAGTATATCAGGATCATAAGCATGTTTGAATGCAGATTGACCAGCATAATATGCAGCACATAAGCGTACGTGCAACAACATACGTTTTTTCTTTTTTACTCGGCTTCTAGATGCTCTATCTCTAATAGGTGATATTCAGTCACTTCAGGCTTGGTTTTCTGCGTAGCACAAATTGAGCACAAAAAGCAACCGTGTATCAGGGGTGGGTGGTGGCCAAGAGTGGTTTGATCCAGTGCACTCAAAGCGAACCCACGGAAAATATATGTGCACGATCATTGCACTGCGCATTAAGCCTGACGCCGTCCTGAGCAGTTTGTCGACGCTCGGCTGCACGAGACTCACCCGACTGCGCAGGACTCGCCCGGCTGCGTGGGACTCCTCCGGCTGCGCAGGAATCGCCCGGCTGCGCAGGACTCGCCCTGATGCGCGGGACTCGCCCGGCTGCGCGGGACTCACCCAGTTGCGCAGGACTCGCCTGGCTGCGCGGGACTCGCCCGGCTGCGCAGGACTCGCCCTGCTGCGCGGGACTCGCCTGGCTGGGCAGGACTCACCCAGCTGCTCCGCGCCGCCACACCGTTGCGCCGAGGAAACTGTTGTGACGGCCGGACGGCGGCTAGTCGGTCAACTTTGCACTCCTGCAGTTCCTATTTTTACGAATTAATTTCAAACATTCTTTTTGCTTTCGATGAGCTGTTCAGTGCATAACAGTCACGCAATTTCATTTCAGTATTCCTCCTTGTTTATGGAATATCTTCAAACAACATGAGGGAAGGACGAATCCCCACACACACACTTCCGGTGCACGTGTTAATGCGGGGATGCTCTGCGTTTTGAAAACCAAGTACGGCAGGAGTCGTGAAGCATTTGCATGTAAAAGGTGGTACATTATTTGTAAGAAAAGTAAGTCGCCGTGATAAAAGTATCAAATTATTTTATTTGTAGCAATAATAATGTAGCATATCTCTTGGAACTTGTACTTCTGCTTACTGTCAAAATGTTACTTACGCTACATCTACTGATGGTACATCTTCCATTCGCACATTGCATTCCCTGAAGCTCTGAATTATATATTTTCAACAATACGAGTATTCCTAAGCGTAAGTGCGACGCAAGCTCCGGCTTTCTCGTGAGCGAAAAAAAATTAAAACCAAAAATAACAAGCGAATCAAAGATTGCTAATTGACCAATGAAGCCTTTTTGACTCTTAAATACGGTATATCGGAAAAGCCTGCTATGTGCCTGTTTGAAACTATATTAGCGCACTTGGTACTTGAGCACATCAAATGATTTAAGAATAATAGACACTGAACAGTTTTTCACGTATAAATAACCAGACAGTCTTCCGGTGTGTAAGGACTATGTGCAAAGCATGCAAGGCATGCAAGGAATGCAAGGAATGCAAGGAATGCAAGGAATGCAGGGAATGCAGGGTATGCAAGGGCAAGGATATGGAATGCAAGTTCCAAGACCTAGCCCTGCAGCCAACATCCACAATGTCAGTGCAACGCAGTCCAACTTCATACATAAGAGAATTCAAAACGTTGAAAGACATTTTGGGCTCATGTGCAGAGGAGTTGCAGTTATCGCAAGGAAGCATGCGAAGTGCCGGGACTCCGTGGATGATTTAGCGAGGATTATTGTGGGATATGCCGATACGGAAACGCTGAATCTCACGATGAGAAACCAAGTCACCCAACTTGCAGATACATTATGTGGTACAGCCGACGTCCATCAGGCACTAGTGGAGAAATTGGAGATGAAGATAGTGGGAGGATTTTCTACCTATAAAGAAGCTTGTAAGCATGCCAGAGGTGACTTGGCATCTACATTTAAAGCGCAGACAAGGCAACTCCAAACGAGCAATAAGCTAGACACCATGCGTCAGCAAGGCCAAGCAACCCCCAGACAGCTGGCGATGGCTGAAACGGAGATGCAAAGAGCCGCAATCGATGTCGTTCGAACCCATGCAGCCCTAGAAGAGAGCATGGAATATTTCGAGATGAAAAAGCTGCGCGATTTGCGGCGATTTTTCTTGGAGTTCTGCCATGCGAAAATCCAGTATCACGCGCGCAACATTGAACTGTTTTCACGAGCGTATGCACTGATACAGGACATCAAAGTGGATACCGACCTGGAGGACTTCAGCAGGGCGATGAAGTTTCCGGCCAGCAACCTGGTGCGCCGCCCGGCCGAATCGCCGTCCCACCACAGCGCGGCGGCACTGAGTGTGGCAGCAGCCGGCAGCTCGGACATGGCCGGTGCCAGCTCCAGCCGACTGGGCAGCGGCCATCCCAGCCCGGGCAGCGCGCACCGCTTCGCGGCCGGCAACGAGAACTCGCCGTACAACAGGCTGGACCGCCAGCGATCAGTCTCGATGGACCGCGAGCGCGGAGCACGTCTGCGGGTGCAGTCTCGACCTCGCATGACCGACGCCGACGTGTTCCAGCAGTCGTACGCCAACCTGGCCGCCGAGGGAGGACGAGCCAGGGCGGCCAGGAACCGATCCACCTGATCTGGACAGGTCGCAGGCGGCACGGAGCCGTACGGGGAAACGTGATGCGATCAGGTACACCCGAGAAGCTCCAGCCAGAAAGAAAACTGTCGACGTGCTTGAATAATTGTCTGCGAGCTATTGTGTGCGCCTGAGTTGAGTTCAACAGCGAAGACCTACCTCACCATCGTAAGCAAAAAAAATGGCATCCTTCGGTTTAAATAAGTTCTGTTTCGCCACGCATGGAAAAAATGTGCGTGGTGAAGAATAATTTTTTCAAATCACATGACGATGTACGTCATTATTGCCTTTCCTTATGGCGGTGAAGCAGGTCTTTCAGGTCGTCATTGGTGGCTGGCTGTGAGTTGTCTAGTGGTCCAGTGGTCCTGGGGCTCTGCATGCACGCGAATTGTAGCACCGTTCGCTACCCCAGTGGAACAATAAACCCAGTGTCGTGTACACTTTCAACGATGATGGGTGCGCATGTGCAGCTTATGATGTCCGAGAGCAGCGGACTTTTGTATGCTACACAGACACCTGTTGATGTGCCGTATATGTGTGTAGGACTCAGTGCATTATTCTCCATTGAGGCCTTTCGCCAGAAACCACGTGTATAGAATGACGCTAGCTACAGAGGCGTCAGCATATCTCAAGCGCAACCAGTTTTGCTCAATTTTCGAGACAATGGAATTCCTGAAATTTTTCGAAACAGAAGTAGTGTCCTTACCTTCGGAACTAGGGTTAGGCGTTTCACAAGAATGGCCTCTGGCTGTGCTTGGCTGTCGGCTGCAAAAGTGAGATGCATCAGTTGCAAGAGGTGAATTCTTTGTGATAAAACGAGGAGATGAAAGTTATGTTTAAGGGTTGTGTTCGCGCCTTATGTGTAATGCTAGTAGCTGCTGATGATGCGGACGATATGTAGCACGTTTATCCATTTAAAAAGGTAACGTGAGGTGCGTATGTCTCACCTTAGCGTTATCAAAAAGCATTGCAATGTGCAATATATTGCACCATTTGCTGTCTTCTGAGACAGGGGCATCAAAATTATAAAAACCATTGGAGTGGGAGGTGGCATACATGTAGACAATTGGAGGATGCAATACACGCGGGCAATATGAGAGGACAATACATGCATGTAGTAAAAGGTGGCAATACGTGAAGTCAATGGGAGGGCCGAAGTCGGCTGGGGACCCTCCCATAGAGGTCTATGTTACAACTGAAAATAGAGGGCAAACCCAGCATTTGGGGCAGGGGAAACGTACCCAAAATGTACGAAATCAACACCCATGTACTGAGATCCACAGAAGAAAGTCGTACGGTTCGTTTTCCTGTTTTAATCTCACACTTATGCGCTATCATGAAGAATAGTATTCGAACATACACGCGTACTGGACTTACACAATTCAGGCGTGACTCGCCTGACCAGCCTTATTCCTAACCCTCTCACGTTGAAGCAGGCGATGCCATGGATTTTAAAAAGCCAATGACGTGCGCAGAGTATTGAAACAAAGCAGAGAGGAACTTTGCTTCAATTAGCATAAATGATCATTGTCAATTATAAGAACGAGTTGCACATATTTTCATCGCGTCATCTTCTCTAAATACCAAATTTGAGATTCTATGACTTGCAGCTGTCAAAAGGCGATTTACAATTATCCAGGCGACGTAAAATGGAAGGTACGCACCCGTTTTGGTCATCGTGGCTGCTACCTTAATTTGCGACATACTTCAATCAACAAGCATTTAGAAGAAAATCACTGGGATTGAAACCGTAATGATGTTGAGTGCATTGGTGAGTATCATCAAGGTAGTATATGTTAATACAAATAGCCTTTTGCTCATATTAAGTCGGGAAAATCGAAATAATTAAAAAGACACAGATGTGTTTCGGCTTACCGCCTTCCTCATCGCATACAGTTTTTGCAGAAATACTGTGCATCATTAAACAAACCAATACGAGTTTGCATCAAACACATGCTAGAGGTCATGAGGTCACGCCTCGACTATGATCAGTCCGCACGAGAAGGAAAGCGTTAATGAAAACCTATATGCATGTATAATTTTAGCAATTGCAAGAGCTATGAATAACGCCCATATATCTTTATCTCCTAATTGCACACATGGGTCATCCCATATACTGCTGAATTCACCCAACGAATCGATCTAATGCACAGTTCGTGATACATTTTTATTATGTATATATGTGTGTTAACATTAATGCTATTGTAGTTAGATGACACTCTACGCTAATTTGGCACGTAAATTATTACTGCTCATACTACTGATATTAGACTAAAAGGAAAACCACTACATTACTGATGCGAGCCTGGTTTCAGCTTGCGCCAGGATGATGTGTGTTAAGTGTTGGCGTGTGGTCGCTAATTTAAATTGATTCAGATGTCTTTTTAAATTTTGCCACATCACGACATATTTCAATAATGTCCACTGCGAACGAGTCAGGTGTCATAATTTTATGTGTATGTTGAGGGCGTGCGAAGTCACCGAGTGGGGTGATTAACGTACCGTGCTCAGTGTTATCCCTGAGCTGCCAATTATTTCGCTCCTGAATCCTCCGCTTGTTTTCACCTATGTAGGTACACATAATGGCGCGGAGAACAGAAAGTGCAAAGGTATTAAGTGAACCGCGCTTTTAGGTGACAGCGTCCCCGCATACCCCATCACAGTAGCTTCAATACTTTCCACCGGAAGAGCAGCTGGACAGAGCTAATGTTGGGATGTTAGTAACCTAGATGGCGTTCTACCACTGTTCCGTGGAACCTTAGCGTAAATTCCGGACGATTTGATGACAGCCTCCACTCTCGTCAACACCACACCACCGATAAACGGTAGTGAAAGTCAATTTCACAACGGGAATTTTTTACACGCTTGAATCAAGGTTTCTGTGAAACTGGAAATTTGAGTCCCTTGTCTAAGACGTGTGGGTCGCCATTATCTAAAAACAACGCCCCAATTTTGTCCGGGCCGCGATCCTGGGTCGTCGTGTTCGACTCCAGCCCTTTGGCTCAAGGGGTCAAGGAGTCAAGGTCAAGGAGTCTTGAGTCGAGGGGCTAACTTTTTATTTTCCAGACTTCACATGAGTAAAAGGCCATTTCTATTAATATGTGTTGTCCTGAATCTCATTCAAGCCTGCTAGTCAGAAAAGTCAAGCCTGTCAGGTAATTCAGTTTCCGGAGTATAATAGATGTGCCCGGCATAAGAATGACGCAGGGCACGGTTTTGTCGTTTCGCCTTCGGTGTTATGGTGCGACAATCAATGTTATTTTGGCGGCTGTAACTTGGCCATCAAATACCGATCATCATAAGGTGCTACTATGGACGCTGACTTGAGCAAGGCCAGACGCTGCAGACGCGGTGTTGCAATCAGCAGGAGGGATGTTTAACACTTGCCCTAACCTAGCAGGTTGTTCGTCTTGATGAAAGAACATCATGCTCTAAGTTTGGTGTTGCTATGTTACAGCTACTCTGAATGGTGGCACTTCGTAGGTTCTGGAGCATTGCTCTCTTTGATCCGTCCCATGTCAATAACCTTTCATTGACCTGAAATTTAAACGTGCCAGGTCTCAGTCACCACAGCTAGATCTCGACAGTAAGAACGAAGGTGTGTCGTAGCTCAAGTAGCTTAGGTTTGATAGACTGGGCATCGATGAGTCCCAGATGAAGCTTCAACTTCGCATTCATCGGCCCATATGGAACATGGTCCGATGCCCGATCTGATCAAGGGGACTGGCCAGAAGATAGCCTGTTACTGCTCGACTTGCCTGAAGATAGCCTGTGAGGGAACTGATCTGAAGATATCTTGCGACTGCTTGACTGGCCTAAAGACCGTAACTGCTTGACCGTAACTGCCTGAAGATAGCCCGTAACTGCTTGACAAGTGTCCGAACGTTTGAAAATGTGTGTGCTTGCGCGTACACGTACTTCAGGGGTCGACACATATGCTTAGGAATGATCTAAAATACCATGGAAAACTTGACCGGTGATGCTGAACTCCTGATGAGGTTCACGAATGTTACACCCGAAGCTTATCTTCTACTGAGCCATTTATTTCAGTTTGAATTGAATATCATTAGGGTTTCAACGATGGTGCGGGAGGAAAAATACTCCACCTTGTAGAGTGCCCGTGTTAGCTCAGTATGTTGCCTGAAGGTGGTGGGTTTTGGTCGGCTGTATAATGCCGCAGCCAATGCCTGCCCGTTGACAGTTAATTGTGACGACGCACTGTGGTGGCGGCGCAACAAAAACATGTTGTGGACGTGCCGGAGTCCGCCCACGCCCGCTGTTGGCTCGGTGAACACAGTCCTGCCGCCGCGGCCGGAGTGGCAGTGAGACAGCCCCGTCACCAGGCTAGCTCAGTCACACCAGCGGCAGCACTGATAGTGCCTATCCGAGCAGCACTGATCGTGCCCATCCGAGCAGCAGCGGCACGCCTGTCTCCAGGTGTGTAGCACACGGGCACGCCTGCCTCCGGGGGTGTATCACACCGGCACGCCTGGCTCCAGGGGTGTAGCACACCGGCACGCCTGTCTCCAGGTGTGAAACAAACGGGCACCCCTGCATCCGGGGGTGTAGCACACGGGCACGCCTATCTACGGGGGTGTAGCACACCGGCACGCCTGCCTCAGGGGTGTAGCACACTGGCACGTCTGAGGCTGCATGTGCCCCCATCTGTGCAGCACCGGCACGCCTGCCCCAGAGGGTGCAGCACACGGGCACACGTCTGGGGCTGCATATGCGGCCAGTCTGCAAAAGCATGTCGTTGGTACCTCGCGCTAAAACTGAGAGATTTCACACATCATTTTCCCAGGAGTGAAAGAACACCGCATTTACCTTGTCTCCGTTTATTTTAGCATCACGGAACTAACCAGAAAATGCACATCAAGCAGCCGGGTCCGGGACGATTCGTACCACGCCGACGGTTCAGGATGAGGCAGGGTCACTGTGTCCGCGCTACTCCCTTTGGACTATTCAGCAGTGGCCACTTGTTAACTATCGGAGTCATCGCAGTGGTCGGCCTGAACCGTGTGCAGCGACAGTCTGTGTGCACACCAAGCACACCGTCCGTGCGTAATTTGCGCGACGACCTGAGCGCAGGGCAACAGGTGCCAAATTGAAACGATTCCCCGAGTGTCAGAAGCTAGGGACTGCAAAATAAACGTTATTTGTCCGTCCAGCACACCAATGTGCAAACGGTGCCCGCCAGCGAAACTATGCGAAGACGTCTATCTTTCTTGTTCATCGCCGTGTAGCTGCACTCACATGTCGCACCTCGTGGAAAGTTTCGATATATATATATATATATATATATATATATATATATATATATATATATATATATATATATATATATATATATATATATATATATATATATATATATATATAGTATGCTGCATTGGCCATACTGCAACGACGCTCAGTAGAACGCTTACCATGCAATTACAGAATGGTGGGCCCAAAGAACACCATAAGTACAAACACAAGGCCCCAATTACACGTAAGAACCTAGTCTCTAATACCGAGATTCTTGTAAGATGTTCTGATAGGAGAGGCTTGCCGGTACATGAGGCTGCCCTCATCATGGATGCCCTGTCCGTAATAAACATACAATACAAGATGACCTTTGCATTAGCCATTTACGATGCAGTATGAGTAAAGTGTAGCGCGAGCATTTTTCCAATACGTGTGTGTACTGTTTCTTCTAATCAGATTCCTGGATTTGACGCGGGAAGTGCCCATGTGAATGCTTGAATAATTTTGTATCCCGTGAAAGGGTGTTTTTTTTGCACTTCCCCACTTGCTTACTTGTCATAGCTTTGACCCCATCTAACCATGTCACCTATAATGTAACTATGATGATCATCTATGCTGATTGAAACGTTGTATTTAAATATAGATGGAAACCATAACTGACAATTATGCTGATCTCATTCGATGAAATAGTATATCAGCTCGACTCTCAAGTAATACGCAACACATAAAATTGGAAAAGCGTAAAAAACGTTAATATGGTAAAATGCGTAAAAGTAATATTTAAAGTGAACATAATGGGCTGGGACATTACGAACATTACGGCATGGGAGGCTGTCAAATCAGTGCTCATTACTTCTTCATTTTCATTCGGTAGTATTTGCGCAGATGAATGGAAAAAAAGAACAAATCCTTCAAATAACTCATGCACACCGAGTACAATTTGGAGACGCCAAGCCCCCTCCCTTCTCTAGAAACTAAAAGTGCACGAGGTCAAGCAATACATTTTTAGAATTGGACCACGCAAAACTACATATTTTTCGCGCGCTTCGCGCGCCGCAATTGGACACTACCCTGGTAAAAAAAAAACAGTAAATCGTGGTTGCGCCCCTCGCAATTCGTCATAATATATATATATATAATTACGAAGCAAGCACTGGAAGCACAGAGTTCTCATTTGTGGTGTCATCACCGCGGTAATCACCCTGTGATGCTCTCACCGTCGTCTTCGCCGACGACGTACCGTCGTTTGTGGTAGCATTCTGCCACAATGTATGCGAGTTCTTATTTGGAATATAACAATATTCCCCCCCAACAAACGCAAGGCAAATGTACATTGTACCAACCCAATTTGAAGGCATGCGCTCTATCTCTCAGTCAATTCCACGGTGCGGTACGATAGGGAACAGCATGTAAGCGATGTTTCGGGTTTAATGGTAGTGGTAACATATTCATTTTGTGATATTAAGCACCAAACAAACCGATTGATGCTCCTAAACCAGCACAATTCAACTACTCCACGTGCGTAAATTCCATGTGGCTTTAGTGAACGTAGTTCCGATTGCTTTATATCATATACTTTGCTATTTTTAGATAGGCAATGGCGATCTTTTTGCACCTTCCACCACGCCTACTTGTCTCGCTGAAATTCACCTGAGCCATGCGGAAATGTCGCGGAAAAGGTGGCGGCGAATGTATTCAAGAGTAAGAAAACATTTACATCTCGTCTTTGGTGACCATTGTTCGTCGCCTTCCCAGCTTCCTTCTAGATTGCTTTTCAATCGTAATCCTAGCGATCTTCGGTGAATTATTTCACGGGCAACCTCGAGAAAATGTCTGAGCTACGCCGCAGCTGGATTAACCGTACAAAACCGGTCGACTGCCGTTGCGGTTGTTTGCTATTTCAATGGGCGCCGGCGGCACTGTCGCCGGTGACAGGCCGTGTCGGCGCAGCTCGTCATCGATGACGTGTTACGGATGCGACCCGGCCGACGGCCTGAACTGCCGGCACTGTTCCGGCTGGGGTCTTAGCCTCCGATGGGATTATTTTCCTCCTCCGATACTTACCGAGAACTCGGCGCACGGCGGACGCCCATTGCCGGATGCCGAGGCCCGTCCCTATCATTGGCGTGCTCAAAGCTGATCTTCGTGATCGCATTCAGGGCGCGGAAAGCCCTGAACGGTAGGCAGTGCAAACACTGATGGGACGGACAGCCCTCGAGAGTAGACAGGGCCAGCATTCATGGCACGGATAGTTCCCAAGGGTAGGGAGTGGAAGCATTTATGGCACGGGTAGCTTTCAAGGGAAGACAGTGCAACAAGCATTCATGGCACGGGTAGCTCGCAAGGGCAGGGAGTGGAAGCATTGATGGCGCGGGTAGCTCTCAATGGAAGACAGTGCAAGCATTCATGACACGGGTAGCTCCCAAGGGTAGGGAGTGGAAGCATTCATGGCACGGGTAGCTCTCAAGGGAAGACAGTGCAACAAACATTCATGGCACGGGTAGCTCGCAAGGGTAGGGAGTGGAAACATTGATGGCATTGGTAGCTCTCAATGGAAGACAGTGTAAGCATTCATGGTACGGTTAGCTCTCAAGGGTATGGATTACAGGCATTCATGGCACGGGGAGCTCTCAAGGGTAGGCAGCGCGCGCGATGTAGACCTGAAACTGTCTTTAATTAGTTCATGTTATATGTGATCAGCGAGATGCAACACTACTCTCCTAATGCTGATCGTTTGACAACAATTGTATGGACCTGGTGCTACATTCAAGTAGTTCATATTACATGCGATGCGAGAGATGCAGCATTACTATCATTACCACGACCGTTTAATAGCAATTTATTTGTGACTTGTATCAAAAGGCACACAATTGTATCCAGCACCTGAACGGCTTGCCGGTGGTCAAAGAGGTCCACGCTTGTCTCTCACAGGAACGGACTTCAGTTATATTTTCCCAAAACCCGCTGGGCTTCGTATTAAATTGGAGAGCTGCAAGTAGCACAACAAACCAGTGAATTTTCGACGCAGAGGTGCAGCCAAGGCAGCCGTCCCCACCCACTTAGCATCCCAAAATACACCAGATCAAACAAGCAGAAATTTTCACCACGCCAAACCAGAAATTTTGGGCGTGCAAAGCACGCTGAGAGCAACGTTTTACATTTTTGGTCGGAGCCTCCCTTAAGAAAATCCTGGCTACCCCACTATATTGGGGAACTAAAACAACTTACTGACTGATTTTGCTTAGAAAGGTGGCATATATTTTCACTTCCCGAGAAACCGGCAATTTTCCCCAGGTATGCCCCTTTCTATGTCTTATCAGCACTGGCAACAGTATCTATATGTACCCCACCATCTTGGCCAAGTAGACAGGGTTTTCTACCCTGCGGTATGCACAATGTAATTCCGCATATGCCATGTCAACGTCGAAATTTCCCAATGAATTCATACATCGCATATTTATCATTCTATTTCGCGGCATGAGACCCGGATGCTGGTCGCTACTGGTGATGAGTGCTGCAATGATGTCACCTAGCTCTGTTGTGTCGATTCCATGCTCGTATGACTATGCCGGAAAGCAGTTAAACAAAAATCATGCGAGTACTTCTTGGTAAGTAACAGTTACCTAGATCTAGGACTCACTATGATTGGATGTTGTGGAGTAGATAGTTTCCTTACAACGTAGAACTAGGCTGCAACATGTTATGAAACATTTCGAGCACGGTGTAGCGATACATGTAGCAAACGATAAAAAGCATTGCACCGTTGCAAAGCTAGGAGAACATGGTAATGACGTGAAATGTTAAAACGACAATAAAACGCTAGCAAGTGGGCAACACATGGGAAATCAACGGCGAAGCACCGGCATTGCAATTTTACTTCCGCTCCAAAAAAATGCCGCATTGTCACCATTGCGTATCCACCAGTCGGAAGGACCTACGCTTGTGTTTGCAGTCAAAATGGGTGTCAGAAGCAACATGCGTGGTATCCATGGAAACCAGCTTCATACTTTTGAAGTAAACTCTATTGTATCAATCGTCCCGTGTATCAACTAGACCCGGTTTTCGCTACATGGCAAAATTCAAACCAAATATTTACTTAACGAATTATGGCAACTGGGCAACCTATGTTTATCCTCGGTTACCCTTGGAGGTTAAAGCTCGCATGGAATAGCACGAAAAGTCCTCTGCACTTTACGACTACACGGACTGAAATGTAGTGTCTCATCCGCAAACGTCGAGGGACAAACTGATTTATGCGCTTCTGCCACTGCGAACTCAGAAATGCCAAGTTGTGATTAAGGGGTTCGGGGTACCCTAGCGCAACCGGGTTGTTCTCCACAGTAAAGTCCGCAAATTCTGCATCTAGCCGGCCATTCAGTACTGTTGCACGCTTATGATCGTCGGGCACTGGTTCATTACTGCAATTATGCAGAACTGGAGATAAAATATAATTTTTATTCAACACGAAATAGACATGACGAGTAGCGTTCCGACTGTTCTGTGAAGCTATCGATGTGGCTACGAAGATATGTGAAATGATGTAAGCCGGAAACTGGGGTTGAATATGATATGCTGATTAGCAAACTTTGACTGTGGCACGAATATCTGCGGTGGTAGCGAAAGGCTGCCGCCGCAGCCTTTCGCTCCAGGCTTGCGAAAGGGCCTCCAACCGCAGCGCAGCACGCACCTGCCTATCGAACCATATGTATTGATGCTTCAGAGTTACCATGGTAACATGGTCTACTACGGCGGATTCTATTAAGCCATAAAAAGTATTCACAGCTCCATCGACATGGAAATCGCCAATAAGTGACCAAGGTATGAGGAACAGCCACGCACATCAGTGAAATCAGCTTGCTTATGGTTATGAACCGGTCAGCGCAGAGGCGCTTATTTCTTAACATTAATGGGGAGCACAATGCACGAAGGAAACAGACGGGCCCAAATATATGGGGGCACACTCAATAGGGGCCCTTTTAAAAGGTGAAATGAATGGGGTGGGGTGGGGTAGGGATAGCTAACACAGAGGAGACGCTCACCACATCAAAAGCTGTTTTGGAAAAACTGACGTTTGTTGGTGCCATGTATATCAATACCTTATGTACTCCGAGATTGTGACTAGACTAGATGAAATATTTTGTACTCCAGAAGGGAAAACGAAGAACAGCATTGTTTGGTCGAGTGCTACTACTCAAAGTCCATATATGAAAACAACTATCAGTTTCAGCGATCCCTGCACGCCGACCAGTCAATGGCAAAATACAACTTCGAAAGGCAGTACAAGCTGTAGCGCACATGTTCGTCGGTGTTGCGGTAAAAACGTCTCCGCACAACTGGCGGCATGTGAGAAGACGTTATGTTTGTGTCAATATAGTCAATAATTAATTCAATATTGATTCAACATTTATCAATATTTATTCTTATCTATTATATATTTAGATTAATCAATATTTATTCAATATTTATTCTTGTGTATTATATGTTTAGATAAATCAATATTTATTCAATATTTATTTGTAGATATTTGTGTTGGAATGTTCACCAAGAAGTACCAGAAATCCCTAGTCGGCACATCTGGGGGTACTGAGTATCGCCGGAGTAAATAATTGAAACCTCGTTTGGCCATTAAGGTGCTTTGAATTCGCAATCGAAGGTCATTTTGTTAAAGAAACACAATGAGCCCATTCAATTCAATTTTAGACACAATGAGCCTATTCAATGCAAAAAAAATCACTTCAAATTTCCTAAAAGCGGCCCCGGAGCAAGCAAGTTATCCGAGGCGATTACACCAAGAAACCAATGCCGTTTATGCATTTATGCATGACTGACAAACAACTTTTTGAAATTGTGTGCGAACATAAATCATGCGCTTTGAAATATAATTGCATTTGGCGTTCATCAGTGTCAGTGAAGGGTTCGTACTACTTGTTCCAATGTTACTCCGACCCATCTCCTGTTTGCCGGCCCGGTGATCAGCTGTACTTCTAGCGCTGGGATAAGCGAATCCGAACAGCTTTATTTAATAGCAATCATAAAACAGACTATTAGTCGGTTTTACAGCGGCAATTTGCTCTCCCATCTGGCCAATCTGGATCCTTCCAAGTCGATCCTTGCTTCAACTAAACATTCCAGACATGAACTAAAGATGTGCATCGAGGAACTTTTAATATTAATAAGAATTGGGTTTAATCAATTTTCTCAGCTTTTTCATGCAAAATACCTATTTCTTGGTGGTGAGAATACGACCATTTTAGACGGATTGCTTTAGTATAATTTTAATTATGCCATTTGATGTTCCGAAACCCATATCCCAATAGTCGGCAGATAACATATCAGTCGGTGCACGAGCGTCCTACTTGTGGGGTGTGTCGATCATATTTATTAGGTGTGTGGTGTGAGCTTGTCAGGGGTGTCAGGTGTGCATTTATAAACTTGGCTGACATCGATTAAGTATACTTTTGTTATCACTTTATCTACTATTGCTCATGAAGTTGGCTTATAACCTCGTCCTTCGCTAATAATTTAACCACAGCCAATTTTGAGGTCTGAGGCAGAGCTGTGTATTATGCGTCGGTGGCGAATGATACGCACAAACTTGGAATGGCGCAAAGGTTGACCGGGCCATGAAATGCGTTTTGAGGTACTTGAGATTTTGGACAACAACGGAAGTTAGCAATAATTCAAATGAATCGCGGGTGAACTCGGCTTATTAGTTGTGGGACTAGTCCTTCGGAGAAGTGTTTGTTGAAGGATGATCCCGGTTGTGTGGTCCGCCCAAGATGAGTGAGTGCGATTCATCCTGAGCTCTGCCAGGAGAAATGTTATTGGTGCATTCACATCACATCATGCCTATTTATCATAAACATTTGTTTGTGAACTTTGGGAATACATCACCCACCTACACTCAGGCAATATCTATCCAATTTGCAGATATCATGGGTATATTTTTGGGAGTACTTTGGCTACTGAGGGCATTTTCCACTAGATACATTCCCTGGCACAATTGCGCCTATTCATGACTTCGCTTTCTGACATTACTGACTTAGCAGTTAGCTATATGTACATATATGTTTGTATCTTACATACAGTATGAAATGCTAACATTTATGTGTAATTCCATTAAAGCAATGCTACCTGGTTATGGACAACTCATTTTTTAGTACAACAAAATTTTGGACATGGCTTAGTTTGCCAAGATGTTTATGCATACAAAAATACTAACATTGGTTTTCAGCCCCACTAAAACAAGGTCAATTGTCAGCAAGTGCACAGCTATTTTTTAGAATCCAGCAAAACATTTCGTAATCTAGCTAAAAATTTTGTAACTCCACTACCAAGAAAAAATATGGAAATCCTACACTGCTCAAAAGTATACAAAACAACACCCATGAATTGACGCGTCACCCGTGATGGGAGGGTCACTATATTTCATGTGTGTACTTTACATGTATAATGGATAACACAACTTCGTTGCATCACGAAATAGATCCATTGTATAAGTGTCTTAGTCGTTTCTCACGGCATGCACCATCGTCAATGTTCATCACCGACTGCGAACAGAGCCCACATTTTCAAGCATTGAGCATTTTCTTGGAATATACCTGAACATTCTTAATGCCTCCAGGAGGATAAGATAGGATGCAAGAACCATAGAACAGGACAGATTAAACCCTGACGCATGAGGATGCCCCAAGACGAGCGTAAAAGGCCCACACAGGAAATGGCATTGATGAAATGAAGCAATGGCATTTATATAGGAATTGAAGCCCTAATTTGGGAGACGACGCCCACAGGAGAGAAGTGGAGTCCATCAGGACATAAAATTGCACCCCTAAGAGAGGTTAAGAGGCACCAGACACAGAGGAGGCCCCAGAACGCGACAGGAGGCAACTAATTTGGAAAAGATGACTCATGCTAGGGTGGATGGTGTGGCGCAATATCGTAGGACCGATTAAGCTTGATGCAGATGTGCATTATCGTCGGGTCAATAATGCAGCTGCGTAATATTGTATGGTAGATTAAGGGTGATGTAGCTGCGCATTATCGTAGGGCCGGTGATGCAGTTGCGCAATACCGTAGGGTCTATGATGCAACTGTGCCATACCGTAGGGCCGACAATGCAGCTGCGCAATATCGTAGGACAGACGATGCAGCTACGCATTAGCGTAGGGTCGGTGAGGCAGCTGCGCAATATCGAAGGGGCGTTGTTGTAGCTGCGTATTATCGTACGGCCGATGATGCAGCTGCGCAATATTGTATAGCCGATTAAGGTTGATGCAGCTGCGTATTATCGTACGGCCAATGATGCAGCTGCGCAATATCATTGCGATAAGAGATGCACAATACAAGTTGCATTGTTTGAACGTGTAAAATGGCCAATTAGCGTAGGGCAGGAGTGGCATGGTGCATAATTGTCCATACCAGCAGGCAAAATTAAGCTTTTTCAAAACAACTTGCAAGAACCACAATGCCTTGTATTGCTTTTTAAAACAAACGCCCGTTTCCATATCAAAAGCTGTGATACTGGCAAACTGCAAGGGAGATGCAAGTACAGGAGTGAAATAGAATAAAACACAAGGCCAAACATACACATCTTAATACACACAATTGCATGAGTCACCAAGAAATTTCGCACCTCTAAAAAGCATGTTAATATCTAAAAATATCGAGAAGCCATCGCCTGGAATTACATTATATGGGCTGCTCACGCGCGTTGGCGTTCGACAAAACATGCATTATACAATAGCAACCCCCCCTCCAACAGACAGGAGCATATAAAATGACACCGAAACGAGATAGTCTGGCAGGAGCAACAGAAGGCAGGCTAGCTTTGGCTGCAGAGTGCATCCGAACCATGAAAACATTGCGTATGGATGCGAGGTCGTGCCATGTGAGTCGGAAACCCATATGCTAAACTTTCAAAATACATGATATCGTTCAAATTGAGCGAGCTACTTGTAGTTCACCGGCGGCCACAAGCAGCTTTGGTGTATCAGTTCCAATCATCATTTCATGAATCATGAGTGGTAGGTTTTAGCGGCGACAAAAAAGCAGTACTGCTGAATTCGACAATCGTACGGATATGAGCGCTAAATCCCGACGAGCCTGCGTCCGACAGTAGCACCTCTGAGGAAATGACGTCCCTCCAGACCTGTGCCCTCCCCGGTGATAATTTCAGGATCGGCTCTTGTGATGGATCGACGTGCGAGGGCAGTGTTCGGGCCGGGTGCCAGCGCTACCACCGCGGCCGGCGGCCGGAAGAGTGGTCCTGAAATTGTCTTTTTGTTTAGTGGAGGGGAAAGGGGTGATGCCAAAAAGCAAACTGATGCTGATGAAACAAAGATGGCGCTGATGAAACAAAGATGGCAACATGCATAGATAATGCCTATTAAGCAGTAACTTTATATTACATTTGCTCATTGTTTGATGATGGCGATGCTATCAGTAGTGAACATGATGCCTTTGCAGGATGCAGGGCTGCTGCGCTAGAGACCATGGACGTTTTTAAAGACCAAAAGCTCACTTATAACCTGGCGTACACAATAGTAAGTGACACTGAATGATGTCGAAAAGAAAAGAAATTATATCAAAACAATTGTCATTGTGTGTGTCTCCACCAAAATTTAACTTCAGGACACTGGATCTGAGTTGTGTCGCCGGCCGAGCTGCCGCTGCCGCTGCTGCGGCTGCTGCGGCGGCTGCTGCGGCTGCTGCCGCTGCTGCTGCGGCTGCCGCTGCGGCTGCTGCGGCTGCCGTGGCCTGAGCTCTGAGATCGTCGTGTCGTCGGCAGAACCTTCGCCGCCGCCGCCACTGTAGCACGCGGTGGAGTTTCCTCCGCCGCCGCTACTGTAGCAGGCGGTGGAGTTGCCTCCGCCGCCGCCGCTGTAGCACGCGGTGGAGTTTCCTCCGCCACCACCGCTGTAGTACGCGGTGGAGTTTCCTCCGCCACCGCCACTGTAGCACGCGGTGGAGTTTCCTCCGCCACCGCCACTGTAGCACGCGGTGGAGTTGCCGCCGCCGCTACAGCAGGGGGTGGAGTTGCCTCCGCCGCCGCCGCTGGAACACGCGGCGGAGTCGGTCGCGCACAGCGATGCCCTCTGTCCGCTTATCCTTCTGCTGTGGCGCACGGGCCGCCTACGGCCGGCAGCCCAGCTCCTCCAGCTCCTTGCGGTCCCTGAACACACCTGTCGCACGGGCGCAGCGGTCAGAATCGCCACCTGGAGCCGTTTGTCGAGACAACGGCACCAGTGTGAGGGTCACCAAGTCACAGCGTTGCGACTTGCGGCCGAATTCGAACTGGACGAAATGAACCATTTCACACGCGCACGACGTTGAGTTATCTTGAGTTGGTCAGAGCTACGACAGTACGATAAAGTGCAGAACACAAAAGTAGCAAGCACGTGAAACGAAACACACGTTATTCGTGCCGATCGCCGCCTGCCATCACGTTCCTCGTGGCCCTGGCTAGTACACCAACGAGAGACGACATATCACAGACTACAGCACGACCAACAACATCCCACTGGACATCACCACTATTCTTAACAACCGTCATTCAACATTACACGAACACATCTTCCACTACCGTTCAACTGCACGCGGTATTCATGGTCTGTAATGAGGGGATGACAAAAAACTAAGAAAGAAACGAAAATATGCGCTAAAATAGTAAAGAAAACCCGAACAAAAAGACTCAGAAAAACTAACAAAGCAAGCATAAGACACGCTAAAAACGCGTTAAAAGGAAAACAAACAACGAACGTCCCACAAAGTGTATGATTTGTTCTTGCAATGTTAACTGTAACAGCGATATCCCGTTTCCAAGACACACCCTACACCCCATACCCAAAACTGGCCCCGTCCGGACCGGCAACTCGTCGCTACCTCATCATCTACAGCTCGTAAAACACTACAACTCTAGATCTACCATAGCTTCTTTGAGCTCTACTCATAGCTACTATCTATCTTCAAGACATTTAACTACGCGTTCCGGGGGCGGGGATGACCGAGTGGTTAAGGTGTTGAGCTCTGGGCATCAAAGGTCCCGGGTTCGACACTGGCGCAGCTCTAGACATATCCCAATCCCGCGGCCCACCGGCGAGTGTGGGCGGCGCCATTCGCCATGAATGTGCATCAAGTGCGTCGTGAACCATTCAATAAACAACTACGCTTTCCGTCGACTCTCTTTAGGCCAACACTACCAATCCTCGTCTACTCACCTTACCCCACCTTACATTGCCTCTCATCCTTACACAATCACACTCACAGCAACAGCCGACATCACATGCACGGCGGTGGGCTGGCCAAACTCAACGACAACGACCCTGGTGGCTATTGTGCAAATCATAATATACATATTACTTGAGAGATGTCGCTGGGTATCACATACCGTCCGCCATACACAACAGCCAACTCCACCGGACACACATTCCGCTGCGAACACCTACACACCAACGCACAGATGCTGATGTAGGATATCGTCAGGGGGAGGGGTGAAGGTCACGCATTTTTGCTATGCCTTCTGAAGTTTACTGTGCGTTCTCTCGCAGCCACTGCTCTTACCATGAAATATGTATTTGTTTCGATGAATTCAAACTATCAATTAAAACATGTAGCATTGAGCACACACAAATAGAAGGCAGGAAGAGGACGCACGGCACAGCTATGCCGACGACAGAAGACAGCACGAATGTCCGCTGACTCCGCGCGAATGTGGCGATCAGACGCGCTCTTCTCGGAGCAAGGCAGCCAGAAGAAAGACCCAACCCCCACACCACAGGCGCTGAGTGACTTCCTTGACTTGACGTGCCGCTCCCGACGACTTAGCTCACTAATTGACTGGTCAGCTTCAGACGTTCGCGTGCTGAGCGACCACTTTCCAATCACAATTAGGCTCAACACGGACTCAATCCATCACACCAAGCTATTTAGACCATATTGGAACTTGAAAAGAGCGGACTGTGAGAAATTCTAAGATCAGGTGGACCCCAACCTAGCAAATTAGAGAACAGCAAAATCGTTACAATCCTAAGGGTCATCAGCTCATCAGCACGAGACTCAGTCACAAAAAGTAACGAACCTATGAAAAACCATCAATGCTATGGTGGACCCCGGAGTGTCAAAGGGCAATCGCCGCACGACGCCGTGCACACAAACAATTCAAAAGGTGCTTGTACGAAGCACACCTGTCAGCATACAGACAATCCCAAAAACACTGCCGGTACACAATCAGAACAGCACGCCAAAACCGTTGGCAGTCCTTTTCCTCTCAATTCAATAAGTTCACCCCTACCGGCATAATTCAAAACCTGGTGAAGCGTTTTAATCTGAAATGCCCGTCACGAAGCCTCTTTCCCCAGCTGACGGCGAAAGGACAGCATATCGTTGACCCACAAGTCGCAGACCACTTCAAACTACACTACCCCAGTATATCTGGGAACAGTAACTACGATAGTACTATAGTAAGCGCTCTAGACGCCCTTGCCTCGAAAGCAAAATTTAGCAATAGAGATACCTACAATCAGTCGTTAACTATGCACGAATTACACCTTGCCCTCAGCAAGTGCGGAAACACATAGGGTGGGCCGGACGACATCGATTACCAATTTTTAAACACCTTAGCAAAAACTCCTTACCATACCTACTAGCGGCCATTAATAAACTATACCAAAGTGGCACATTTCCCGCTTCATGGCGGGAAAACGCAATCATACCATTGCTAAAGCCGCACAAAGATCACTCCACCGCAAAAGTTTATAGACACATATCACTAGCTGCGCCAAGCAGCTGGTCAAGCGCATGGTCAACACACGATTAAGGCAATTTCTGGTGCACAACAACCTGCTCGACAAATACCAGTGCGGCTTCCAGCGTCAAGAAACCAACTATAGATAATCTCATTAGATAGCGCATGACATCAAAAGTGGCCTACGCACCAAATGCACAACAATAGCCGTCTACTTGGACATCACTGCCGCATTCGACCGAGTACACAAGTCCACACTGACGCACAAACTCCACAAGACAGGCCTACGCGGACACATGACACACTTAATTCTCAACTTCCTCAGAGACATGACCCTCAAGGTACGATGTGGCAATGTCATATCAAACACCACAACCCAGGAGCAGGGCCTGGCACAGGGGAGCGTGCTCCTACCGAGCCTCTTCATCATCATGATTAACGACATACTTGCTGACCAGATGGACATTTCACTTCAATACTAATTTTCGCGGACAACATAGTCATTTGAACAACATCACGATGCTTCCTAAAAGCTGAAGAAAAAACATTCAAGCCGGTCGAGACCACATTGCAAAGTGGTGCAAAACCTGGGGCTTCACCCTGTCCGCAGACAAATCAGCTACCGTAGCATACAGCCGTCTGAGCCCACGCCCAGAACACTACTTAAATCGATGGCCAAGCCATCGAACAGGGGAAAAGCTTTTACGTTCCTATGAGTGCATTTAGACGAAAAACTCAGCTTCAACACCCACACCTCATCCATGCGCGAAGCGACGCGCGAAACGCGTCAACATACTCCGTGCACTTGCAGGCACAGACTGGAGCGGAGAGAGGAAAACACTACTTTGACAATGCACATCAATCATACGACCCATCCTAGAATACAACAGCATCATCTTTTTCTCAAAGCCAGAACCAAAAAGCCATTTCAAAAAGCCAGAACCAAAAATTAGAAATCATCGGAAACAGCTGCATCAGAGCAGCCACAGGTGCCCTTAGCGCCACACCGATAGCCAGCGTTCTAGTAGACTCAAACAAGCCCCCACTCCACCGCGAGAGGACACAACTGTACCACTACCACATCAAAATCATATCCATTAAAAACCATCCGGCACAGCGCTGCTTCACGCTTGCCAGATACGGCAAAAACCGATTTGGGCGCAAACTCCCACCATATAGCATTCAGACTGCCACCGCTCTCTCAGATCTTGACCTCACAATGCCAGCCACTGCAGCTCGACCGCCCACTAGGCCACTTTTGACTCTCAGCCAACCGTAGTTTGAGTATTTGCTTTCGAAAAAGAAATACACTATCACATGGGCAAATATTCTCGCCATTTTCCACAAGTTCGCCGATGACAACAACAACACACTAGTATGCACGGATGGATCGAAACACGAGGCAAAGGTGGACATGGGCATCACTGGACAAGGCCTTTGACTTTCCAAGCGTCTACCGGGTAACTTGTCCATCTTCTCCACTGAAGCAATGACCATTCTTACCGCTATCTCCATTCTCATGAGGCGAAAAGCCAGAAATGTAGTAATTTGCTCAGACTCCAAATCCGTCCTACAGTGAATTAATACCACCCACGACTGTCCGCATCACGTCATTGATCGAATCCAACAAATCGTGGCTCATAACGTAAGCGTGAAGCTTTCCTTCCTCTGGATACCGGGCCACGCCAACACCCCAGGTAACGAAGAAGTAGACCGGCTCGCAAAGCAAGCCTTAGCATTGAACACTTACTCTAGCGTGGAATATTGGGTACACGATTGCAAAGCATTCGTACAACCCACACCCACGCATGTAACTCATCAAATCAATCCCACCGACAAAAAGAGGTCATCCTCACTTGACTCAGTATTGGTTTCACAAAACTAACAAAGCCTCAATTAGAGGGTCACTAATGCACAACACCTCACTGCGACATCTGCAATGCCACACTAAGCATAGGGCACATCTGCTAACCTACAGTAGATTTAGCTCTCAAAGACAGCCACTTAAGACATTCTATCAAAGATAGGGCAACACCCCATTGCTTCCATCACTTCTCGGTGACAGGCATCCAGAACTCCTTCAAATGCTATTTGAATACCTGTATGCCACAAATCTAGCAGGAGCAGTGTAGGCACCACACCACCAACTTTCAGATCAACCTGCAATGCATGCTCACGAAACACTCCAGGAAATACGTAAATAGCCATCACCGAATGGCGTCAGACGTACATGAGCCGATTTGCTTCCCAGTTAGTAAATGGCTACCTACCGGGCCGTCTGACGTAGATGAGCCGGCTTGGCTTGGGAAATGTAAAAACACCGTACTAACCCAACTGACAACCATGCATGTCATGCTTAGACTAACCCGCTACTAACAACTAATACGCGGCAGCCGGCGTCATAGGCGGTGTGGACAATTTCCTCCATGTTCGCACGGTGAAGATCCTTCGGTGCCCTTCGTTAAGAGCAGGCTAAAGCCGGCACACTAGCAAAATCCAGTTTCTTGCCACCCTCAACACCCCACCCTGCCCCAATTACAAATAAGTTTGAAGATAAGTAAAGTAAAATTAAAACCATTTAAACACTGTCTCCAACTCAGCACCTGAGTTGTCTCCAACTCAGCTCCCGCCTTCGGCACCAAAAAATCCTACACAAACTAACGTGAGCGTAAATACCCACTTGCCTGCACCTTCATTGCAGCACTTGCTAATTTAGACAGGGGTGCAACGTACTCGCTTTAAAGGCGGCGCAAATGGTCTTTATGGCCCGGCACACCTCTAAAAATCACTCCACCGTGTAGCATTGTGGGAAAAGAAAGTGGACAAATATTTGAATGCCTACGTTTGATCGTCAGAATGATTCAATTAAACCTTCGTGGAAGCTTCGGTTCGGGGTAGGAAAAGTTGATTTCGAATAAGACAGGAAGTCGTGATTTTTGTTCGGTGTGAAATATGGCACGTGTCTAAAGCTAAACCACGACTGTCGTATACCTGGATAGGAAATTCTCAGTCGGTACCTTTGATCTAAGCGACCACCGCAGCCACCTAGCGGCGTAAGTGCAAAACGTCGATGGACAGGAGACGGCCGTGGGCCGCTAAGTTCCGAATGCAGGCCGACCGAGCCAAAACCCAATTATAGAACACCTAGCAGAATTAATGGACACTTTTATATATGTAGTCAGGGACGAATACAGGGGACACCTGAGAGGAAAATTAGGCACTTTGAGCAGAGGCGCCGCCAAGGGAGGGGGCGGGGTCCGGGCCCCGTCCCCGGAGGCTTCTAACGTGCAAGTAGTAATGTTGTATTGGGATCAGTATTGTACGACTACTACCGTGTACTAGTAGCGCTGTTGCAAACGACATCACGCCGTCGAAAAACAGATTATATGCCCCCTTGGTATGGGGCTCAATAAAGAACATCAAGCTTTCTGACTGGCATACGTGCCACCAACTGAGCACGGATGATCATAATTGAGAATGCTCATAGCGCTCTTAATTGACAATGAAAGTTTCTAACTGTTATGTTGAGTCTTCAACTGTAAGGCCCCTCGGTGAAAAAGAAAGGCGTTCTGATTTAAAGTGGCGCCCCTAACTGATGAGCGTCTTTCACTAGAAACATGTGACCACTTGTGGCAAACAGTGCCCTCGCTGCAGAGGGTGTACTTCAACTGAGGACAGACGTTGTTTTTCCTCGAAATAGCTGAAGCTGAATAGTCATACAGCCAGAGCCAAGTCTAACGCAGGCAACTTTGGACGTGGCTGAGCAACAACTATTTCCGCGACTAACCGCGTGGTTAGCCACGGCTACCGGCTGACTAACCGCGTGGCTAGCCGCGACTACTGACTGATTAACCGCGAGGCTAGCCACGACTACCGGCTGACTAACCGCGTGGCTAGCCACGACTACCGGCTGACTAACCGCGTGGCTAGCCGCGACTACCGGCTGACTAACCGCGTGGCTAGCCACGACTACCGGCTGACTAACCGCGTGGCTAGCCGCGACTACCGGCTGACTAACCGCGTGGCTAGCCGCGACTACTGACTGATTAACCGCGAGGCTAGCCACGACTACCGGCTGACTAACCGCGTGGCTAGCCACGACTACCGGCTGACTAACCGCGTGGCTAGCCACGACTACCGGCTGACTAACCGCGTGGCTACCGTGATACGGCTGACTAACCGCGTGGCTAGCCGCGAGTACCGGCTGACTAACCGCGTGGCTAGCCGCGACTACCGGCTGACTAACCGCGTGGCTAGCCGCGACTACCGGCTGACTAACCGCGTGGCTAGCCGCGACTACCGGCTTACTTAACGCTTGCAAGATTAAGTCAGTAGGTAAGGAAGTGTAAGACGTAAGAGTACGGCGCTATTCGACCGTTCATCCTGAGTTAGGTCAATAACTAATATGTTTTCGGAAAACAGAAGAGGAGCATGAAACATCGCGTGTAACTTTGGGCGCTGTCGTGGGCATGGCCACCTCGTTGAATATTTGGACAAGACTGCAAGTGGTGTACCATCATTGTCCAGTCAAAGATGCTGGCCGTTCAATCCGCTTAAATGTGAATGACTATATGCACGTGCCATAAAAATAGACTCCATAAGCTACACATGTACTTCTTCACACGATCGCAATGTTTCTGTGTTTAATGCAAATATAAGTTCATGAAGATTTGTTTGAGGTGGCTCAGGAAAAGGAAATATTTCATCAACGCTATCCTTAATAGTGCACCATGCTTACCATGGTTTTGACATGTATTCATTAAATACAAGTTGTCAAATACACCTTTAATAATTGACATAATAAGAAAAAGCAGTCAAATAAACTCGTGGGTTAACGCAGATAGATGACAACAATAAAAGTGGTGGTCACAAGCTGAACAAATACAGCCTGCTGGAAGCCGTAACGGCGCGTGTATTTCGGTCGACACACCTCCAGCTGGCGTCGCTCACCCTTTGGCAGGAAGTCGACCAGGTCGACAGCGTGCCGCTGCAGCAGGCGGCGCCGCTCCAGCTCCACCAGCCGCAGCCGGTCCGCCTCCAGCCGCTCCAGTTGGCACTTCTCGCGGCGCAGCTGCTCCAGCTCGTCCTGGCGCTGTCGGCGAGCCTCGTCCAGCAGCCGCTCCACGGAACGGCGGTGGTCCAGCTGGCGCCGGCGGCGGGCCGCCTGCGTCAGCTGCTCGAGCCGCTCCTCAGCCGCCATCCGCTCCATCATCTGCGGCCGGCGGCCGGCCAAGTCAGTGCCAGGGTCAGACGCAGAGAGACGGCGACAGCGAAGGTGAGGCCAGTGTCAGGCTCGGCAGTGGGCTGAACGACGGGCACGATCCAACCGACACCAGCACCAGAGAGATGAGATAACGACGGACACGATCCAACCGACACCGGCACAAGATAGATGAGATGGCAGGGGCAAGGGTCGGCTGGTTGGCATTCAAAGTCAGCACTTGGGCATCAGCAATTGGGTCCGGTGTGACATAATGGCATCGACTAGATCGTACAGTTGACACCAGCGTCCTGAATACACAAATTAGCAGGACAGCTACCGTGAAAGTAATCTGCTTCCAACGCATCAAATATAAATCCGCCATAATTTACAGTCTAGGTATATGATATAATGCTCGGATGGTTCAGACACGTAAATCCTGTGATGAAGTCAGCGTAAGCCTATTTTCTCTCAGCTCGCTTGGCCAGCTGACGTCAGCGGGTACCGTTTGGTGCGTGGCCTGTCGCTGGAGCTCCTCGTCCCTGCGCTGCGCCTCCTTCTCCCGCAGCTGCTGCTCGATGTCCCGCCGCATCTCACGCATGCGATCCAGCTGACGCTCGCTCTCCTCGCGGTCGGCCCGGTCGGCGGCGCGCCGCGCCTGCTCGGCCTCCAGCTCGGTACGCAGCTGCAGCTCCTCCTGCCGGCAGCGCCGGTGCCGCTCCAGCCGGCCGCCCAGACGCTGCTGAAGCGCGTGCAGCTCGTCCAGTCGGCGGCGACGGGCCGCCTCGATGGCCGCGTCGTGCCGCTCCAGCTCCGCCCAGTAGTCGCAGGCCAGTCTGTCGGAACGGCACACGGGTGAGTGAGTCCAGCTCCGGCCAATGGTCGCAGGCCAGTCTGGCGGAATGACATGAGGATGAGGATGAGTCGCTGTCGCCAGACCCACCAGAGCCGTACAAACGGATCACAGAGCGAGATGCAAAAAGCACCCACGATGGAAGGCTACCCAGCACTTCTTGGGACATCCTCCCTTCCTTCTCTGGCTTGTCAGTGCTGAACGACCGCGGGAGAACTGGAAGTCCGTGCGATCAATAATCCTCGAATCTGCGATCTCTTACTTATTAGACCAATGCTGCAACAACTACACCACCCGTGCAGTGACTGCCGGGCGCGTATCTCTTTTCCATTCTCCGTATGTCACCGCGGAATGGTCGAGTAAGCACCGGAAGTTTGCGAGCATCGAATCCGTCACCCTTTAGTTACTAGACTAGCTTGGACAACTTCTCGATAACGACAACTAGACAAATTGACTAAATAAACAACTTCTCGATAGCGACAACTTGACTAAACAGACAACTACTAGATATCCCACTATTCCCACACTCAACACTGGCGTGCTTGTGCTAAGTTGCGCGCTTCTGCTAAGCGCGCTTCTTGGCCACATCCGTTTCCACCTCTCACAAGAGCAACACACCGAGATACTCAACACGACAGGAGCCGCATTCCGAGATAATCAACACCATGGGAGCTGTATACGGAGATATTCAATAGGATGGGGGCGACATACCGAGCTAGTGAACACGACGGAAGCCAGATAGCGATACAGTCAACACGACGGGGGTCACAAACCGAGATAGGTAATACGATCTGAGCCGCATACCGAGCTGGTTAACATGATGGGAGCCGCATACCGAGATAGTCAACGCGATATGAGCCACATAACGAGGTAGTGAACACGACGGGGGCCACATACCAAGATGGTCAACATGACGGGGGTCACATACCGAGACAATCAACACAAGAACAACATATCAAGACGTCAACACGACGGGAGCAAGGCACAACGAGACAACACAGCGGCCGGGTTTGTCTGAGCAGTAGCTAAATACTGGCGCACCGAGGGGACCGGCGTGGAGACGCCATGTACAACTTCGCCAGCACTAAACCGCGCATCGATACAATCTAACACAGTGGAAAAGCTGTCGTTTCGCGCCAACAAAGCAGTCGTCATCGATTCTTGGACCGCGCCTTTGGCCTTTGGGTGCATTAAGTGCATTGGCTAAGCAGCACCCGCAGTTCGTTGCTGTTCCGGTGCAGTCTGCTGAACACTGCCCAATGCTGAGCTGGCCGCCCTCCTGCAGTGAGAGGTGAGATAACGACGGACACGATCCAACCGACACCGGCACAAGATAGATGAGATGGTAGGGGCAAGGGTCGGCTGGTTGGCATTCAAAGTCAGCACTTGGGCATCAGAAATTGGGTTCGGTGTGACATAATGGCATCGACTAGATCGTACAGTTGACACCAGCGTACACTCCTCCAGCAGTGTTCAGTGGCCTGCAGTCCATTGAACGCTGCTGTTCGCTCTGACAGTCACAACTGGGTACTCCCGGCTGAAGGCGGTCGGCGTCATCACCTACTTGTTCTGCGCCTCGCTCTGCAGTTTCCGCTGGTCGCGCAGCCGCCGCCTGGCGGCCAGCTCTTCCTCCATCTCTCTCCTCGCCCGCTGCATCCGCTCGGCCCGCTCCTGGACCATCCTGGAAACGAGCGACACCCAGGTGAGACGTTAGACTTACTCCCGGGACGCCGTCGGGACGAGACACTGAGTCGCTGAGTCGCGTCCGTACGCCGGTAGCTAAGTCGGCTGACGAAAAACAGTCATGTATCACTCCAGTGCAGGGTGCCACCAGTGCCGGTACTGGGGTGCCACCAGTGCCGGTACTGGGGCGTCACCAGTGCCCGTACTGGGGCGCTACCAGTGCCGGTATTGGGGCGCCACCAGTGCCGGTACTGGGGTGCCGCCAGTGCCGGTACTGGGGTGCCACCAGTGCCGGTACTGGGGTGCCGCCAGTGCCGGTACTGGGGTGCCACCAGTGCCGGTACTGGGGTGCCACTAGTGTCGGTACTGGGACGCCATTAGTGCCAGTACTGGGGCGCCGCCAGTGCCGGTACTGGGGTGCCACCAGTGCCGGTACTGGGAAGCCACCAGTGCCGGTACTGGGACGCCACCAGTGCCGGTACTGGGGCGCCACCAGTATCGGTACTGGGGCGCCACCAGTATCGGTACTGGGACACCACTAGTGATGGTACTGGGGTGCCACCAGTGTCGGTACTGGAGTCCCACTAGTGCCGGTACTACATAGGTCAATACTGTCCAGCCTGGTGGCGGTTCCAAGGGAGATACAGGCGCCGACGTTGATGCCGGCGGACAACAGAGGGGTTCACATCGGAAAGGAAACGATAACAGGCTTGGCAAAGACGGAGCAGTGCACGAAGCAGTTATAGAAAACGCCTGGTAGAAACAGGATATGGTGATTTTTTCCACGTACATAAACGCTATAAGCAACTGTGATAGTCGCTGTGTCGATTTTCATCGTCGTCATACCAAGTGAATGACAAAAAAAAACGTTGGTGAAGTATCGGTAAGCCCCATTGGAAACGTGAGCGTCCTAACATTACCAGAGGTGTGGCTTTGTGTGTGAAAGTTCCAATCTGAAATTATTTACGTATTGAAAAATAGAATATCTCCGATATTTCATGATCATTTTTTTTCACAAGAAGGGTGAAATAAAAACAAAATGAAAAGAATACACCGGAGGGAAACTTCATGAACGAAAAATTGAGAACTTTGTTAGGTTTAGAACAAAACATGGCAAAATCGTCAAATATGTAAAATTCATTTTACGAAAATGTTTCAACTGAAAATTGATTTTCCACCCAAGAAAATATGTTGCGTTCCCTGCTAGCAACCTGTACTTGTTGAGAATTCCCTGAAATGTGTTATATTCAAAGGCCTACAAACTTATGAATGGACATGCAATTTCAAAATTAACTGGTTATTTTTTGTTATTGATTTTTTTTTTTAACTACCATCGACATAGGAGATGCGACAGTTGTTTCAGATTCATTTCTAAAATCACTGTCAATTTATATTTACCATCTCAAAAAGTCATTTCTGGAAATCCAAGATGTTTGTCCCGCTTCTATTACCAGATCTGGTTGACTACTAGTCGTTTCAGTGACCATAATTCACAGAAAACGTCCAGAAAATCCTATATATCTCACATCGTGCAAACATACGTGACACTTTTTTTTCCAGAATTTTGGAGCAAATTTAGACAACTCCTAAGGTGCTCACGGCCCCAGATTTCATGAAAAGCCCCAAAATTCGATTTGGTTATCAAAGCCAAATTAACACCGTTTGATCTGCTTGCATTTTCCTAACATATGTACCATTGTCCCATGCGCAATGTCCACATGCGCAGTGTCCGAAGAACGTGAATAATGAAGTCACATGAAGGTTGTGAAAATGTTTCTAGGCACTGCCTAAGTGCATTGTGACAGCAAAGATTGGCTTCCAGTATGTGATCGACTTGCATCCGTAGAAATGATGCTCTGCATGTGGAAATATATCATAATTGTACTTCTTGTTGTGATGCTAGCATAGTCGAATATGGTCTGACTACATCATTTCCATGTTTGATGGGATTCAGCACGTGTTGTAAGTTAGCATCAGATGTTCTGAAGTAAAATTACGCCGCTACACGGAAATAAGCCATGACACTATAGTGATCATAAAATGTTCAACCCATGTGACGGGAACTACCAGAGCTGCACTTCAGAGCTGCACATGTGTAAGTTGTAAACACAAATTCTCATCATTTGATGTATATTTCGTTCTTCTATCCAATCGTTGTCCGATTGTGGACTGTTCAGTGCAGTGGAGTAATGTGTAATAATGTGCAAAATGCAGAGAGAACAATAGAACATAGCATGAACAATGACACCATAGGAATTTTTGAACATGTTCATGTTTTCCGTGACACGCTATGTATACCGTGTCAAAAATCCTATATTTGCATTACAATATGGATTCGACTGTAAGTCCATGCAAATGATGCCTACAGGTAGAATGAAGGCATAGATGTACCTTTTGTTGTGAGACGAGCGTCATTAGATATTTCCATTACCAGACCACCAGATACTCTTAAAGTGAAACTACGTCGTGAGCCTATGGATGACCTATCGGTTGCACGTGCTGACCGGAGGTAGCAGTCCCCTGTGTCCAAGGTGCCACGCTGCACTATTAGTGGGGCACCTACTGATTGCCGTCAGCCGAATTATCCATCAGCGAAGGTGTCACTTTAGACGTACTTCTCTCTCCTTTAGAGAAGTATTAGGGGACTAGTTATTAATCGTTCAATCGGGACAGCTCTTCCGCTTCCTACCAGAAATCAAGTCTGTGATTAATGCCCCTCTTTAACTCGCTTCTACACGTGACAAAATGAGGATCGTGGCACGGTATGTCACACTAGCGTCGACCCCTTCACATGCAGTTGTCTCGTCGACTGACCTTCGTGCATATGCTGATTCATGCTTGACCCCGTATTGTTTGACTGACGATGACATGCGCGCTGCAGGACCGACGCAGTCGATGTGCCCATAAACTTTAATACCAACTTACCGGTAATGGGTAACCTTGAACTACGTGAAGTCTATTAAAGCAAACTATAAGACTTACATCAATACAGTATAAATATATTTTGTAAAACAAACGTTTTCATATAATCTTTTTATTTCATTGTTCAATGCCCCGTAGTTTTCCAATAGGAGACAACTCACTCAAAATCCGACCGTTCCGAAACTCGGAAAATCAAAGAAACCATGGGGAACGTACGCCTATATGTGACATTTAAAAGCACAACGCTATTCATATCGCAGACAATCATGCCCGTTTGCATTTCTGCCATCAAACATATATATTTCTATGGGATAGAGGTCACAGGTCACGAGGTCATGGGGTCACGAGGTCACGGGGTCAAACCTAATTTTGATTGTTGTTGTTTATCACGGATGTGTTTTCTTTAATCATTTTTCTTCTCAGAGATGCTTAATATGCCACACTTTCTCTTCATTACCGACGAGATATTTATCGCCAAAGATACCCTTGTTGTGTGACCTCAAAATATTGCAGTAGGCTGTAACTCCGAAACCGCTTGTCGGATCGGGCTATAACTCGTCCAGGCATGTTCAGAGCACAAGACTGCCCTGCACACCAATTGTGGTCCAAATACAAATTTAGTGTGTGCAAAAATTGATTGTTGTGTCGATCTATCGTGGAACGCACCAGCTGGCAGAAGCCAGTCTAATGAGTGGTACCAGCGGCTCGCCATGTTGACGTGTGTGTGTGTCCATGTATTTTCCAACCTGCCACCGTGTGGTGATGTCAGCTGTTTCCGGGTGGCGTTCGCGGTGTTAGAGATTTGTGCTGGTTTTTGGTGGGGTTGAACGGGTATGAGGAGTATCGTGATGAGGATAAGAGGGAGCGAAGAAGAATAAAGCTGGCTTGTTGAGGTGAGTCGAGGTAGAGCTGAGTCGTTTTGAAGTTTAAAGCGCAGAGATGAGTAAAGTTGAGTCGGCTTGTAGACAGATGAGATGGTGATTCTGGTCGAGGCTGAAGCTGGTGCGGAAGAGAAGATTCGCCAATCTGGGCGGTGCCACCTTGGGGTGGTGGTGTAGTTTGGGAACGGGGTCGGGTCACCGCCAGTGTTTTAGACATTGCAAGAACGTTAGTTTCACGTGAGGTTAGCGTTTTTTCTCTCTCTCTCCCTTCTTTGTTTTTTTCTCATTTTTTCAGCTTTTGTTGATTTTCTGTTCTTCTTTTCAACATACCTTTTGGTTTTTTTTATTTTGCATTCTTTTCTCTTCCCCAATCCTTTTTCATTGTTTTCATAGTTCATCGAGTAGGCGTGTGATAGCAAGAAAGTGGAAGACGTGTCCGTGTAATGTTGGATGGTTGTCGTTGAGGAGAGTAGTGATGCTTAATGGGATGTTGTTCGTGTTGCAGTAGTTCCTGATAGGTTGTCTTTCTGTGTTGTATTTGGTGCAGTGTATGAGTATGTGTTTAATTGTGAGCGTTCGTTGACATGTTGTGCATTGTGTTCGTGGGCGTTGTTGTAAGAGGTACGAGTGCGTAAGTGCAGTGTGTCCGAGGCGAGTGGCTTGTTGTAGTGTTGTGACTATGTTGGGTTCGGTGTCTGCGTGTTCGTTGCCTTGAATGCTTGTGTGGCTTGGAATCTATAGGAGAAGTGGGCGTTGTCTGGCGTTGAGTTATTTGTGAAAGAACAGTATTTTGTGGATGAATTGGTGTTTGTTTTTCGTGAAGGGTTTTATGCTTTCTAGTGCTGGTTTGTTGGTCATACAACGCCCATGCTTTCTAGTGCTGATTTTGCGTCATTGGCTATGATGCTGTATTCGATTTGTGTGTTGTAAACGGTGGAGAATGCTGAGAGTATTGCGAAGAGTTCTGCTGTGTGGGTGGATGCTGTGTCATGCAGACGGGCACGAAGGATGACCCGCGGCGGCGCTGTGTTGGGGTACAACACCGCCGCTGTGCCCGTCTGCTGTGTATGTGATTTTGATCCGTCATTGTAAATGATGTTGTAATTTGGATATTGTGATTTGAAGCGGAGGAATAGTTGTTGCAGTTCTGCGTTTGTGTATATGTGCTTTGGTTTGTCTATGAGGAGGTGTGTTTTGGGTGACTAGTGTTTCCACCATGCGGTGGGTGGTGGGAGTGGTTTTGCTGTGGGAAGTGTGATGTGTAGTCTATTTGCGTGCTGGTGAATGCGGCAGCCTATTGTGGTTTTGAGTCGTGTTGTGTTCATGAGTTGGTGTACGCGTTTGGTGCCAAGTTGTAATGCCTGAGTGCATGGGTGTTGTGTGATAAGTTGTGTTTTGTAGTGATATCTTAATAGTGTTTCCGTGCGTCTCTGCTGTAGTTCTGGTATGTGGTTGTATATGTGAAGAGCAAGAGAAAGTGAGGTGATGTAGGCTCCTGTGGCTATTTGTAAGCATTGACGTTGAAGAGAATCTATAATTTTGAGGTTCTATTTAGCTGCATTTTCGAAAAGTGTGATCCGTATTCCAAAATTGGCCGAATGAGTCATTTGTAAAGAGCTAGAAGTGTGTTTCGGTCGGATCCCCAGTTTGTGCCGGATAGTGCTCGAAGGATGCTTATTATTTTTCATGCGCGTTTTTTAATATCGAAGATGTGTGGCCGAAAGGTGAATTTTGGGTCTATTGTGATGCCTATAAATTTTGCTGTGGTAACGAATGGTATGGGTGTGTGATCTATTTTTAATGGTTGTAAGTCTGTGTATTTGTGGTAGTCGAAAATGATGCATTTCGATTTGTGTGATGCGATGTGTAGGTTTAGAGAGGCGAGTTTGTTGTGCAGTTGTACTAATGATGTTTGTAGTATTCGTAGTGCGTTGTTTGGTGTTTCGTGTGAGGTCCATATGACTATGTCGTCCGTGTATATTGCAATTTTGGCCGGAAGGTTGTCTGGGACAACTGAATTTAGACATAAAATAAAGAGAAGGGGGCTGAGGACAGAACCTTGCAGTACGTTGGTTGTGGGAATTTAATCTCTGAAGCATGGGGTCCAATTTTAACCTGAAATGAACGGTTTAAGAGATAGAAATGAAGATAGTGTAGTAGTCTGTCCTGTATGTCTAGGTTGTGTAGGTGTTGTAGTAGTGCTGTTAGGTTGATGGTGTCGTATGCTTGTTTAAGGTCCAGGAAAACGGCGACAGTGGAGCGTTTCCTTGCCGCCGCTTCCTGGATGTGTGTGGTGAGATAGGTGAGATTGTCGAGACAGGATCTGTTGGGGAGAAAGCCTGAATGTATAGGAGAGATCAGTTTTTTTTAGTTTGGATAAGGTATAGAAGGCGTTTTTAACAAGGCGTTCGAAAAGTTTGTGCATACAGCTGGTTAGTGCGATAGGACGGTAAGAGTCGCATAGGATTGGGTCTGTGTTAGGTTTAGGGATAGGTATTAGTAGAGCGTGTAACCAAGATTGTGGGTATAGGTGTCGAGTAGTGCGTGTAATGCTTGTGTTGGGAGGTGTTTGAAGAATGAGTAGTGTATGTTATCTAGGCCTACGCTTGTGATTCTTGTTTGTGCAATATCTAGTTGGAGTTATGTAAGTGTGAACTTTGTGTTGTAGAGGTGTGGGTGTGTGTGTCTGATTGGGGGTGGGGGTTGCGCTGGAAGGTGATCTAAGTTGGTAATTATGTGCGAAAATGTTGGCTATTGTTTGTTGGTTGGTTATTTGGGCTTTCGGGCGCATCGACTGCGTTGGTCATACAGCGCCCATGGCTATTGTTTGTGGATCTGTGATAGTGTTGTTGTGTCTAAGTATGATTGCTTTGATTGGCGGTCTTTGTCTGTGTTGAAAGGTTTAAAGGAGTGTCCAAATTTCGCCGAGAGGAGTAAATCTACTAAATTTGGTGCAAAATTGAGTCCAAGAAGTAATTTCGGCTTGTCTGATGGTGCGTTTGTATAATGTTCTGTGTAATTTGTATGCTGTGAGTGTTTCTGGTGTGTGATGCCTCTCGTATCTGTGATGTGCGTGGTTCCTCACGTAGATCGCCCGGTGGCACTCTTCGTTCCACCAGGGAGCCGCGCGAGGTTTGTGTTGGTGCCTTGGTTTTGTTCGTAGTATGTGTTCATGTGCTGTGGTGAGGAGTATGTCAGCAGACTGTTCTGGTGTGTGTTGTTGATTGTGTGCTGTTTGTGCGGCTAAGGATTCTGAAAATGGGATCCAGGATGCTTTTTTGAGGTTCCACCAGCCTGGCTGGGGATTGGGTGGGCCAGTGGTCGGGATTTGGTGGAAGGTAATGGTAATGGGTGCGTGGTTGCTGAAGTGTGGATCGAAGTCGGATGTCCAGGATAGGGTGAGGGCTATACGTGAGGAAGCGAGTGTGACGTCTGGGGTCGTGGGGAGGTGGGAGCTGATTGGTACGAGACACGCTGGTGAGCCGGTGTTGAGTATTGTGAGATTATGTTGTGTAGCTATCGTGATGAGTGTGTGTGCTCTGTGATCGGGTTGTGTTGTGCGGGTGTCCCATAGGGGGTGGTGCGAATTGAAGTCTCCGGTGAGTATAACAGGTGTGCGAATTTGGTCAAGTGCATTTTTTTTTAAATTCCGAGAGGGTTTCGGTATTTCGCGAGGGGGATCGTAGATGTTGATGAGTGTGTAAGCTATGTTGTGTACATGTGTTTCAGCTAGTAGTATGTCTGCTGTGGTGGTGAATTGTATCAGGCGGTGAGGGGTTGTGTTCCAAATGTATGTGCATACACCGCCTGATCTGTGTGTTGTGTGTCTTGTCTGTGTAATGTGAAGTGAGGGATGTTAAATTGACGTGGGTTGTTAGGTTTGAAGTGTTGACCGTGACAGTTGAGTCGTAGAGCGAAGATCGGTTGGTTGGTTATTTGGGCTTACGGGCGCATCGACTGCGTTGATCACACAGCGCCCATTAGAGCGAAGATCGAAGATTGTAGCGCTGATCACTGCTGAAGTACTGAACACGTAGAGGCTGATGTAAAAGCGAGGTGACAGGGTTGAACTTGAAGATGCTGGAGAGCCGGTCCACAAGTCTTGAAGTTGAAGATAGATTAGAGTGGCGGGAAGGTAATGGTCGTGTGCGAAGGGCGGATTGGGGATATGTGAGGTCTGTGTGCGGTGTGTATATGTATACGTATATGTATTGGTGACAGGTGGCAGGCGAGAGGTGGCAGGCGGCATCTTCTTCCTTGGGTCCCAGGACCGTAGACCGTGACGTCTTCTTCCTCCTCTTCGTCTTGCGGACCAATCTCGCGTGATCTCGGCAAGGCAGTCAACAAGTCGGCGATGTTGGCGTGCGAAACCCGAAGGAACGAAATCCTGAAATCGTGGCCATGTTGACCCCGTAGAGGCTCTTTTGTAGGTGGTTGTCCTTCAGCATTAACATTACGCAGGCTAATAGGGCCATCAGCGCACGCGCTCCCAATCTGGAGGAGGGGCACCGGATGTAGCAGTGTGCAGGCTGGACGTGGCCACCAGCGGACGGACGCATTTTTGCAACGCTGCCAGGCTGACCAGGATGGCCAGACTGGCCCCGCCTGGCTGCCCCCCCCCCCTGGCTCCGGCGCACCAACAATCGTCGCGTGCCGTCCACCACCAGGAAAACGCCGGCCGCCGTCCGGCCCCGCGCCGACTGCCGCTCGGACAAGGCTGGCTGGCGTGCCGTCGCGCGCGTTTTGGAGCGTTTCGGCGCGAGACAGCGGCGGCGACGGGCGGGTCGCCCCGATCAGCTCCGTCGGCACACGTCCGGGTCGATGCCCCCACCCGAGCCCACATCCACCCCGCTCCCTTCTTCCCCCGGCTGACGCCCTCTTGATAAGTTGTTGGTATTGTAGCGAGAAGTACAGGTCATGGTGCAGAAGTCGTGATGACGAGGAAATTGGCAATATTCTCACCAGCACGAGCATTCATAAATATACGAGGTGGTGCTCCTTCCCGTAGCGGTGGTCATCACAACATGTGATAATATACAATCCCGCTGCCCCTCAAATATGATCACGAATGCATCGCGAAATGTGTGCATAAAATTGCTAAAAGCAAACAGTTTAGTAATAACCATATATAGGGTAGTTAAAGTAAACAACAGGATACCAATTTTTCTCTAGGTGGGGTGTTGAGGTTGAACATTAAAAGAAGAACGCCAGATTTTGGCTGCTGTCATTTCCTATCACGCTCAGCATGTCTACAGTGGGGTGAAGGCACAATGTACGGTTACGCATACGTCCAACACCACCATATACTTGATTAGTGGAGAGGCACGCAGTGGCCCACTACCACACGCCACCATATACTTGATTAGTGGAGAGGCACGCAGTGGCCCACTACCACACGCCACCATATACTTGATTAGTGGAGAGGCACGCAGTGGCCCACTACCACACGACACCATATGCTTGATTAGTGGACAGGCACGCAGTGGCCTATTACAACACGCCACCATATACTTGATTAGTGGAGAGGCATGCAGTGGATTGCTACCACATGCCACCATATACTTGATTAGTGGGGAGGCATGCAGTGGACTATTACCAAACGCCACTATATACTTGACTAGTGGACTGTGGACATATACTTGACATATACTTGACTAGTGGACGCTAGCCCGGATTGGCACTGGAGGTGGCACGCAGACACTAGCTCGGATTGGACACTGGTGGGTGGAGGTAGGGGACACTAGCTCGGATTGGACAATGGTGGGTGGAGGTAGGGGACACTGGCCCGGATTGGACACTGGCGGGTGGAGGTGGGGGACACTAGCCCAGATTGGATACTGGCGGGTGGAGGTAGGGGACACTAGCCCGGATTGGACACTGGCGGGTGGAGGTAGGGGACACTAGCCCGGATTGAACACTGGCGGGTGGAGGTGGGGGACACTAGCCCGGATTGGACACTGGCGGGTGGAGGTAGGGGACACTGGCCCGGATTGGACACTGGCGGGTGGAGGTAGAGGACACTAGCTCGGATTGGACACTGGTGGGTGGAGGTAGGGGACACTGGCCCGGATTGGACACTGGCGGGTGGAGGTAGAGGACACTAGCTCGGATTGGACACTGGCGGGTGGAGGTAGGGGACACTGGCCCGGATTGGACACTGGCGGGTGGAGGTAGAGGACACTAGCTCGGATTGGACACTGGCGGGTGGAGGTAGGGGACACTAGCTCGGATCGGACACTGGCGGGTGGAGGAAGGGGACACTAGCTCGGATTGGACACTGGCGGGTGGAGGTAGGGGACACTGGCCCGGATTGGACACTGGCGGGTGGAGGTAGAGGACACTAGCTCGGATTGGACACTGGTGGGTGGAGGTATGGGACACTATCCCGGATTGGACACTGGCGGGTGGAGGCAGGGGACACTAGCCCGGATTGGACACTGGCGGGTGGAGGTAGGGGACACTAGCCAGGATTGGACACTGGCGGGTGGAGGTAGGGGACACTAGCTCGGATTGGACAATGGCGGGTGGAGGTAGGGGACACTAGCTCGGATTGGACACTGGTGGGTGGAGGCAGGGGACACTAGCCCGGATTGGACACTGGCGGATGGAGGTGGGGGACACTAGCCCGGATTGGACACTGGCGGGTGGAGGTGGGGGACACTAGCTCGGATTGGACACTGGTGGGTGGAGGTAGGGGACACTAGCTCGGATTGGACACTGGTGGGTGGAGGTATGGGACACTAGCCAGGATTGGACACTGGCGGGTGGAGGTGGGGGACACTAGCCCGGATTGGACACTGGCAGGTGGAGGTGGGGGACACTAGCTCGGATTGGACACTGGCGGGTGGAGGTGGGGGACACTAGCCCGGATTGGATACTGGCGGGTGGAGGAAGGGGACACTAGCCCGGATTTGACACTGGCGGGTGGAGGTAGGGGACACTAGCCTGGATTGGACACTGGCGGGTTGAGGTAGGGGACACTAGCCCGGATTGGACACTGACGGGTGGAGGTAGAGGACACTAGCCCGTATTGGACACTGGCGGGTGGAGGTAGGGGACACTAGCTCGGATTGGACACTGGCGGGTGGAGGTGGGGGACACTAGCCCGGATTGGACACTGGCGGGTGGAGGTAGGGGACACTAGCCCGGATTGGACACTGGCGGGTGGAGGTAGGGGACATTGGTGGAGGGTGTGGGTTGGGGCCACTCTCCCGGATTCTGAAGCCGTGCGGTCCGCTGCCGACCGGTAAAGCACACGCGCCGCAGTTGTCACGATGGCGGCTTTTGATTTTGATCAGTGACAAGCCAACCTGTTCGCCCACGAGTCGTGGTGGTGGCCCGTCAGCCGGCAACAAAGATCCGCATAGTTCGACCATATATGATACAGGTTCACGGTGGTCAGGTCCGTGTGGCTCGACACTGGCACAGTGTGCCCGGATTCGAAGCCAGACCCTCGAAGTGTAAAATGTCACGCAGTCCTAGCCCACGGTCGTTTGAACTACGACCAGCCGAACCCTTCGGATGACATCAAGCGGAAGTCGATGCCAGCTCCGTGAGAGAAAAAGTCGAGCAGAGCATGACCCGACGAGAGTGAGATAGCTGTTAGAACCGCACCGGCATCGTCAGCTTGGAGTCGGCTTCCCGGCAATTTCAACAACAACGAAAGAGCGAATTAATTCGTCTGAATAGGAACGACGCTGGGGATATGCGATCCGGAAATAAAAATAACACCACCTATTTTTTACCACATCCACGTTTTTCCGGTACGATCATGGGACATCGTCTCAGGAGGTTGAAGAACCCCCTCTAATTACCGAACTAAGCGGTGCATGAATGTGAACCGGATATCATTGAAAAATACTGATAAGCAGGGCGAGACAATATTCTCATTGTTTATTTTAAAATAACTTCGAACCACAAAATGACGTTTTCTACGAAAAAGACGAACACCTTTCATATCTTCATTTTCCAGTAATGGCACACAGTTAAAAAGCATGTCATTTGAGATATAATTACACAGCAAATCTTATCGAAATAGTCGCATTGATTCATCATGGTCTATAATTGGGAGCGACCTTACATCAGTGAACTGACCTAAACACAAATTTAAGGTAGACCTGCTTTACGCACTGTCCAAATTGTAGTCATGTGGCAAGCTTCATTTCAGTACACTTTTCACGTGTATGAGTAAATATGGAAATATGCAAATAAGTGTACAATAAGTATAGGTTAAAAAACCAAATAGGTTCCATATCTGCATAGCAAATGGGTGGGTCTTTCAAATAAGGAAAGTTTTTTTAATCTCAAAAACGTTTCATTTCGGCGCATGGCTTCCCCAAAAGTGACATCTCCCCAGTACGATAACCTCATGAAGGTAAAACGTCATGCTGCTGTGACGCTGCGCTTCCAATGCGGTTTGGTGAGCTCAGGCCTTCAGTTGAACGTCGGTAGAGCACCTCTGAACGGAAAACAAAGCACAACTGAGCGAAGCACACAGCACACCTGCACGGAGCACAAAGCACACCTATGTGAAACACATATCACACCTGTACAGAACACATAGCATGCCTACATGGAGGACAGAGCACACCTGCAAGTCTCTCTCTTTCTCTCTCTCTTCCTCTCTCCCCTCTCTCTCTCTCTCTCTATCTATCTATCTATCTATCTATCTATCTATCTATCTATCTATCTATCTATCTATCTATCTATCTATCTATCTATCTATCTATCTATCTATCTATCTATCTATATATCTATATATCTATCTATCTATCTATCTATCTATCTATCTATCTATCTATCTATCTATCTATCTATCTATCTATCTATCTATCTATCTATCTATCTATCTATCTATCTATCTATCTATCTATCTATCTATCTATCTATCTATCTATCTATCTATCTATCTATCTATCTATCTATCTATCTATCTATCTATCTATCTATCTATCTATCTATCTATCTATCTATCTATCTATCTATCTATCTATCTATCTATCTATCTATCTATCTATCTATCTATCTATCTATCTATCTATCTATCTATCTATCTATCTATCTATCTATCTATCTATCTATCTATCTATCTATCTATCTATCTATCTATCTATCTATCTATCTATCTATCTATCTATCTATCTATCTATCTATCTATCTATCTATCTATCTATCTATCTATCTCTCTCGTCTTCCTCGCTCTTTCGTTCGCTCTCATAAATATGAGGTGATATGGGAATAACAGCCCATATCGATTGGCATCAGGTGATTGGTGATGACCACCAAGATGTGCTCACACTAGGTGATGTGGGAATAACCGGAAAGATGTGCTCACATCAGGTGATATGAGGATAACCGTCAAGATGCACTCACATCAGGTGCTTGGATGTGGCGTATGTCAATACGTCTTCACGATACATTTCCGAGAAATCCACTAGCAATGCACACCATTCGAGCTGTTGTTTTATCCAGTGACAGAGGGCTAGCATATCCTGCGACAGCTGTCATCTAAAGACGCCGATATTTTGCTCACATAATTATGAACACGTGATCCTCCGTCACGTCCTTGCAGTATAGCATTGGTCATGATTAAACACTTCGCCTAAATCACATCGATATAAGCGGGTCTTGTCGAGTCGTTTTGGTGAGGCGGGATGGGGGAGGGGAAGCTATCCAGGAGCTACACTTCTCATTGCATGTGAGCTATTTGGACATTGCATCCCACATCTAACGTGTCAAGTTGGTATCCGCAGGTAGTACTTTTTATTTACATAACATGTTTCCAACTTCTGACAATTAACTTATCTGCCGTCTAAACAATGAAAACACGCTAATGGGGTTCCAAAGACGTAGGACGGAACAAACACCCCGCTGGAAATAGTCATACTTGCTGATATGCTCATGAGTTGATGAACTATTATAAATAAGAGAAACGCGTTGAAGGAAAAAGGCCAGGGTTGATGCAACAAGGTCTGAATAGAAAAAAGGCGAAAGATTTGTACGTTTTGAAGGGAAACCAGAGAAAAGCTCTGATTAGAAATGTAATCCTGGTACATAAAGCCGCCCAGCAACAATTCTGACTAAATTTATTCTTCTTTTTCAAACACAACGGTGCAGGGCGGGCGAGAGCTTCCTCTGACCCCACTGCGCACTCGATGATCCCATCACGTGGCGTCGCCAGCTCGGCGCGGCGCGAGACACGAGTGCGCCATTCTCGGCGCGCCTCCCGGATGTGTTGGCGCGCGCCGGCCGGCTCCCCCGCGGAGCCGCTCGGCGTCCGGGTCACTCGGGCACTCCCGACACCCGCCGAGCGGCGGCACTCGGCACTCACACCGGGGCGCTGACGGTGTCTCCCGGCCAGGGTGAGCACGTGCGGCTGCCGTCCACCGGTGGACAAAGGTCGGCAGAGCCGGCGATACAGCCCGCACGCACCGAGAACGTCGTGATGAGATCGCCGCCCTGGTGGCTACCAGGGATGGTGCCTGGAGATGCAGGAGGGCACCTGGTGCCCTTGCAAGCATCTTGAGATCGCTGCCCTGGTAGCTACCAACTTAGCAGTCCGTCAGACAACATGAACCCTCTTGAACTGCATGTCAGGGGCCATGGTCCTTTCCCATAATGGAATTAAATATGTTTTGTCTTCTAGATGGTGTTAAGAACCACTAGCCCGTTATCGCCATGATTTCAGCGTTCCGAGGCTTCTACTGAAGCGACGAAATCCGACCAACCGACTACCATGTCCGATCGTCATGTTGATGGTTGAGGTGGGGTGGTGTTAGAGCGGTGGCACGTAGGCTAGCTCCTGCCGACAGCGCTCGAGGAAATCAAACGCGAAGAGGCGCACTGCCAACCGGCCGACAACTTCATCAGCGGGGCCCCATAGGCAGCCAGTCCAGCCGCGCAGAGCTACTCCGCCCAGCACGTCCACCGCCATCATCTGAAGACACTCGCCGGCTGACATTCGGCAGCGTCCCGCCAGGCTGACGGCGACGGCCACCGCAGCCGTCGTCGCCGCCGTCGACTCGTCATCGTCCATCGTCACCGTCACCACCCGGACGAGTGCGGTGCAAGCGGGCCAATCGTGAGAGAAAGCGGCGCGAACTCGACAATTTGCCGGCCGCCGGGCCGCGTGCGGTCTGCCCGAATCGCCGCTGCGCAGCTCGCCGAAATGCACGAGCGTAGCGCGACCGGCGGCAGGGCGCGGCGCGATCCGGGGAAACTCGCCGGCTGTCCGGCTGACCCAGTAGTGGCGGCCGGCCGGACAGATCCGTGCCCGATAGGGTCCGCTTGTCGTCAGGTGCTGCCGTGCACGAATGATAGTTGGCGAGGAGCCATCGTGATGCAGCCTCGCCCGCCCGGTCAACGGCCGACCTGCGTCAACACCCTGCGTCACGGCGGCGTCGCCCGCCACCTCAGCAGGTCGGCCCGCCACCTCAGCAGGTCGGCCCGCCGCCTCAGCAGGTCGGCCCGCCACCTCAGCAGGTCGGCCCACCACCTCAGCAGGTCGGCCCGCCACCTCAGCAGGTCGGCCCGCCACCTCAGCAGGTCGGCCCGCCACCTCAGCAGGTCGGCCCGCCACCTCAGCAGGTCGGCCCGCCACCTCAGCAGGTCGGCCCGCCACCTCAGCAGGTCGGCCCGCCACCTCAGCAGGTCGGCAGGTCGGCCCCTAGGGGCCTAGAGGTGGCGTGCAGGTCGGCCCGCCCCGGTGGCCTAGGGTCGGCCGCGCAGGTCGGCACGCCGCCTCAGTACCCGGATTGGAGGTACCCTTTCTTCGTGTACTTAAAGATGTACGATGAGTGTACACCACAGTGACGTGCAATGAGTGTAGACCAGCTGAATCGGAGCCTTCTCGTCATGATACCCGGGAGGGGTCCCCAGGTACAGCCATGGCTCATCAGTCAGTGGTCCCTTTCAATTGCGTTAACACTACTGGGGGTGGGGGTTGGGTTATCTGGTTGCCTCGAATAGTGGTGCCGTAGTACACAAGTGGTCGCAGTCCCCCCCCCCCCCATAGCCGAAATTCACCGGTGCAGACCCGGAGCTAAACTCATGCAGTAGCAATCATGCCGCTGAAAACGGCTCTACCAGGTCCGTGCGAGATGAGCGTCACGATTCCGAGCCGAACAGGCCTCGATTCGTGCAGGGGATTCCCACTCCACGATATCTCCAAAGTAACAGCCTAATCTCTCAGCAGAAAACTACTTTCGATTCTTTGTCACCGAATTCCTTTTTTTCAAAACTAGGCGAAGGCGTCACGATATTTCAGCCACAAGTCCACTATGTCAACTGTAGACAGGGCCGTAGCAGGGAGATGTCTTGTGGATGGGGGCATGGAGAACCATTCATTTGAAAGCTGAGTGGGGAGGCCTGGTGAACTGCCAAATATTGACCGTAGGTAGCCTGCATAGAAATGCTGAAGTCGTGAACATTCGTGCTCTTCACACGTTCTAGCTTCGCCATGGTGACACACTGGAGTAGTGATTGGTTGGTTGGTTATTTGAGTTTTAGGGCGCATCGACCAGGTTTGGTTATTTAGCGCCCCTGGAGTAGTGTGAAGCCGATAACACACGACTAGGTACTAATAATGTGCCGGACGCAATAACGTATACCTTCAGTCATCGTAATAACATTCAGTCATCTGGCTGTGACACACAACAATGCACTAATAATGCGCCGGACCTTCAGTCCGACATATTATTAGTGCTGTGTTCTGTGTTCTGTATTAGTGGTGCTGTATTCGGCTGTGACGCACAACTATGCACTAATAATGCAACAGACATTCAGTTATTTGGTTGTGACACGCAATTATGCACTAATAATGTGCCGAACATTCAGTTATTTGATTGTGATATGAAACTATGCACTAGTAATATGACATACATTCGGTCATTTGATTGTCATACAACAATTGTCTAATAATGTGGCGTACATTCTGTCATTTGGCTGTGGCACACTATGCACTAATAATGTGCCGGACAGTCATTTCAGTCATATGACACTGTAGTCTGTCAGGACAGCGGCGTCTCAGCGGCACGTGGCGCTGTAGTCTGTCAGGACAGTGGCGTCTCAGCGGCACGTGGCGCTGTGGTCTGTCAGGACAGGGGCGTCCCAGCGGCACGTGGCGCTGTGGTCTGTCAGGACAGGGGCGTCCCAGCGGCACGTGGCGCTGTGGTCTGTCAGGACAGCGGCGTCTCAGCGGCACGTGGCGCTGTGATCTGTCAGGACAGCGGCGTCTCAGCGGCACGTGGCGCTGTGGTCTGTCAGGACAGGGGCGTCCCAGCGGGACGTGGCGCTGTGGTCTGTCAGGACAGCGGCGTCTCAGCGGCACGTGGCGCTGTGATCTGTCAGGACAGCGGCGTCTCAGCGGCACATGGCGCTGTGGTCTGTCAGGACAGCGGCGTCCCAGCGGCACATGGCGCTGTGGTCTGTCAGGACAGCGGCGTCCCAGCGGCACGTGGCGCTGTGGTCTGTCAGGACAGCGGCGTCCCAGCGGCACGAACTCTCCAAAAGAACCACAAGTGTTTTGGGAAAATCCATACGGATGCCAGACCGCGCTGGCACATCCACCTTTATCGCGGGCTCAGCAATCGGCCATTCACGCAATTGGTTATCAGTTGCGGCCGTACTCCGCTGGCGGCGAGCCCGTCTGACTTCCCGACACCGACGCCAGCGCAGCGCGCTCCGACAATGCACTTCTCCATACGGTAGGTGAACCTGACGTGGCGGGGGGACAATTTCAATGAAAGAAAGGTGAGTCCGGCTTACAGCAGGGTATGCACACATATGGCACGGCCGTCAGCCGCACGTGACACTCAACAACGCACCAAACAGCAGCGGGGCCGAACCGGACTGCGGTGCGCTGCAGCATGACACCGCGCTTCTCCATTGGCCACTACTTGTCCCTGCCCCCTCGACACACATGGCGATCCGGTGTCCGGTGTCCGAGGCCCCTACATCACGCCCCGCTCTAAATACGGTGGTCGCGTGTGGGCAGATGCGGCGGCGACCCCCCCCCCCGACTTCCACGAGATGCTAAAAGCGGACGGCCGGCTATGATTAGAATCACGAATCTGTTCAGAATCAAGGGCATTTCAGAACGGAATCCGGGCAGCGGATACGTGAAATCAATAATGGAACACGGGCTGAATGCGTGGGAGCTCTGATCGCCGCGTGCCGGCTCGCTCCAGATGCCAGGCGCAACACGAACGCATCGCTCTTCAGTGCCATCAGTGGACAATCGGCATTGTTACCACATCCTCCATGGCGACCGAAAATCTGCCGCCGTATGATCTGATAGCCCGCAAGCGTCAGGCATGTCACGACTTGCGGTGTTTTTCCGCTGCAAACAAAAACTGCGGCAACGTGACGCAGCCTTATAGGAGCCGGTGCTGCCGACACAAGCGCCGACTACATTAATTAGCCGTCAAGTACCACACGAGGAGATTCCCGGCTGACGTCTGTGTCGATCGCACTGCTCCTCAGCTCCCGGAACTGGGCCGGCCACGACGAAAAGTTATGCGCCACGAGAAACTGGCACATCTCGTCGATCAGGAAGCTTAGGAGACGATGGAACTCCTGCTGGGTTTAGCTTCCGTTATCAATTTTACCACATCGCCGGGAATACGCACACCCACCCGTACGTTCATCCGTCCGTCTAACCATCTGTGGATCTATTCTTGGGTCGAGAAAAGCCAGCTAATTCAGTTTTGGCCATGCGAGTTGCTGAAGCTGGCTTTAGCCGGCTGAAACCGGCTTAAAAGGAGCTAAAACTTGAGCGTACTATTTCTGGGATGATTCATTTTCTTTGTAGTATGTTTAGCAATAGTAAAAAGCCGGTAAATCCATATACATATATGAAAATTAAACAATGCAGAACAATGGAAGGCCTTCAAGCTATCAGCTCTTGAACAAGTAGGTACATTAATGACGGATTTTCTGGCACAAGCGAGGAACTATTAGCACTGATTTATTTTTCATTAAGGGAAAAAGAGGTTCGAATATATCTAGCTTTTCGCCACTGTCTATGAAATATCTGTCATCTGAAATATATTTTTTTTTAAACAGATCATAGTTGACTTGTTTTCTAATCGTTTCTGATGAGACGTGAGGAAATATTCAAGAAGATTCGTTAAGTTATGCTACCCCACGAAGAAGCAGACAAAACTAGACAACCCCCAAATATACTGCAGCTTTAGCCAATGTTCAGCCATCAGATAGATAAAGTCACTTTTGGCAAACCAGCAAAAACCAAGGCTTCAACATAACCAAGGTTGACAGCTAAAAGCCACGCAGTGGCAAACACTTGCCAAACTTGACGTATTTATAATATCATATCTACGTAAATATTACTGCTTGATAGTGCAATCAATCATCAGCTGTCAGCATCACCATCGGTGACATCAGTCGTCAGTGTCACCATCAGTTGTCGGTATCATTATCAGTATCATCACTGTCAGTGCCACAATCAGTTGTCAGCATCATTAGTGTCATCACTGTCAGTGCCACAATCAGTTGTCAGCATCATCAGTGTCATCACTGTCAGTGCCATCATCAGTGTCATCACTGTCAGTGCCACCATCAGTTGTCAGCATCATCAGTGTCATCACTATCAGCGTCATCACCAGTTGTCAGTATCACCATCAGTGTCATCATCAGTTGCCAGTATCACTGTCAGTGTCATCAGCTGTCAGCATCACCATCAGTCACCATCAGCTGTTTGCGTCACCATTGCCTGCCAGTGACATAATGACTGTACGTGCCATCATCAGTGTCACTAACACCATCAACTGGTGCTGTCCATGGAAATTCGACCAGAGGCGTACATACCCATGTTACACGCGTAGCGTATGCCATAGGATAGTCGCACGCGTAACGTAGCACACCTGTTGACGTTTGAGGCCAGTGAATCCAACGGGTTTTTGCTGATAACCTCGGGCATGTTCAAAGGTCAACAGAGATGAGCTTATTTGGTCGCTATTTTGAGTTGTTTTCCTCAATGCGAACATGAAACCTGACATATCGTCGAAGTCACAATCGTCCGTAGAATTCACATCTAACATTGTTCGTAAGGACATACAATTAATCAACGACCTGCTAACCTCTTATCCAACCACTTACTTCAGATGAGTCTTACCTTTTGGCCACTAAATGAATTCATTCGACACTTTTTACACCTTCGAATTTCTTTTCTCATCTGTAACTTATAAACGCCCATTTCCAACTTTCAAATATTTGCGTGCGCTGGTTTGTACTATCTTTCAACATTTGGTATATATAACCTTTCAGCATTGTCTATGCTAAGTTTATTCTGAAAATGGTAGACCATACCAAACTTTAATGATAAGCTCGTATAGACGATATATAACATCCAGAAATTCTGAGACATGACTTTCATGAGATATACGGCGTAGATTGATAACGCAACGTTGTCAACTTCTAATCTCTGGGTGAACTTTCGATGAACAAAGGTTTCCACAGTCATCGAAATAGTTATACCCGACTTGGCCTTTGGCACTGTTGGTGACCTCGGTGGTGGATTGAACGATTCTAGACTTTGCTGAGCAATTTTGATCGACACATTGGTTCCTGAGATATGGAGAGGATATCTTGTTGGCCCTATCCATATACTCCCCCAGGATAGGGGAGCAATTGGAGCAACCGACCCCCTTCTAAGTTCCTCTCCCAGCAGTCTGAAGTTGGCTGAATATTCTCGGATATCCAGGGTCACTGTGCAACGAATTTAGGTGATAAAAAAATTGTTAACCAATGCATTCCTTGCGTATTAGGTTAAACATATGAAACCGAGTGTTTTTAGTGGTGTGTGAGTTCAAAATGGTGCTCATTTGGTCAAATGGAAGCTGAGGGCATACAAGTGGGAAGTAAGGGCTAAACAGTTGGACGAAGGATTATTAGTCTTGAAAAAGTCACCACAATGGTAGATTTGAGCCCGTGATCAAAAATGACGTGAACTTTTTCGACCCTGATGTCCCACTCAAATAACACTTTTTATATATTTTCAGAGAGCGCCCTGGTATGTGAGCTTGATATTAAGGACATACAAAACCATACCATTTCGCCTCCATCAGTTTTCTTTTAACTGTTCATAAAGGTCGTTTTTTCCTGTTCTCGCTACCTGTCGCTAATTTTCCAGGGAGGTGGCAGCCATGCTGGAGGTCAGAAAGTCGTATGTAGGATGTTCATGTGCAGCGCAATCAATATCCATCATCTCGGTTTCATAACCTTCAGACATTTAAACTCCAGCTTACAGCACAATCATCCACACTGAATCATGGCACGTTACAGTTTAACAGGTTATGACATACTCCCACGGAAGGTCATGGTCGCATTGGGAAAGCCACACACACGATTTGAGTGTGGAAATGGAAATAGAACGGGCCGCTACCATCGGATGACAAACGCGCGCAAAGTCCGCATTCGAACAATTGACCGTTATGGCTGGGAATCCCTTCTCAAGCATCGCTGGGTTCTACAGCGTGACATACTCCGAGATTGAGTCAAGGTACAAGGCCGTGACACATATTGCCGTGAGTCACGGTTGAAGGCCGTGACACACCAAGAGCGAGTTATACTCGGAGGCCGTGACACACACCCCGGTGATGACGCAACCTGTAGCCGCCACTGATTCCCAACTGGTCTCAGTTCCACCGAACACATAGCACACCCACACACAGCTCTTCGATCGGTGGCTTCGCTTCCATCCCGGACACCGGCTATGATCCCTGACCTACACACCTGGACCCAAGTCTCCAACCCGGCTCCGATTCTGATCTCAGACTCGCGCACCCGAACCCAACGTCTAAACAAACCTCGGCTCTGATCTCCCACCCTCGCACCCGGACCCAACGTCTAAACAAATGTCGGCTCTGACCTCCGACCCTCACACCCGTACCCTACTGTCTAACTCCGTCCCGGCTCTGGTATTTAGCTGTCGGCCTCCGACTTTCTGACTATGGCATCCCGGCTCTGGTCTCTGATTCCCTGTCTCGCTCTGATCTCTGACATTCCGTCCCGGCTATGGTCTCTGACTCTCCATCGAGCTCTGGTCTCTGACTCTGTCCCGCTCTGAAATCTGACTCTCAGTCCCGCTCTAGACTCTGACTCTCCGTCCAGGCTCTAGACTCTGACTCTCCGTCCCGGCTCTTGACTCCAACTCTTCGTCCCACACTGATCTCTGACTATCGGATCCGGGGGCCGCGGCACCTCAGTTGGTAGACCGTCAGACTCTTGATGGCAAGATTGTGGGTTCGAATCTGACAACGGACGGCACTTACCGAGTCCACCCACGACCAATCGGCGTGAGAGGTTGGCGACGTTATATGACCTAGCGGTTGAATGCGCCTTAAAAGAAACCAAGGTCTGACTATCGGATCCCGACCCAGACTGCTCACTCCACCCCCGACTGCGATCTGTGACTGTTGGACGCCGGCTCTGGTCTGTGACTCCGGGCCATGGCAGCACGCCGACCCGCCGGCAGGACGCCCGAGCGGCGCGGCTGTTTTTACGCCGAACCCGGCCCAGATCCGGGTTGATGAGTGTTGCAGCGGGCGGCGGCCGCCAAAGGATGCGCGCCACACCGCCACCGCCGCGACCTTGGCAGCCAGTCACTGGCGGGCTGACGGCGGCGCCGCTACACCTGCCCGTGTTGACATACCGTCAGCCGTGACCCTGTCAGCCAGTTACTGGCGGGCTGACGGCGGCACCGCTACACCTGCCGTGGGTGACATACCGTCAGCCTACCTTGTACCGCGGGCTGACGGCGGCACCGCTACACCTGCCCGTGTTGACATACCGTCAGCCGTGACCCTGTCAGCCAGTTACTGGCGGGCTGACGGCGGCACCGCTACACCTGCCCGTGTTGACATACCGTCAGCCGTGACCCTGTCAGCCGGTCACTGGCGGGCTGACGGCGGCACCGCTACACCTGCCCGTGGTGACATACCGTCAGCCGTGACCCTGTCAGCCGGTCACTGGCGGGCTGACGGCGGCGCCGCTACACCTGCCCGTGTTGACATACCGTCAGCCGTGACCCTGTCAGCCGGTCACTGGCGGGCTGACGACGGCGCCGCTACACCTGCCCGTGGTAACACACAGTAGCTGGCACACACACAGGAAGCGGAGTCAATCGGCATGCCCAGACCAGACCGAGTGGCGTGTTCTGGCCAAGAATGGTTGGCCCAGACCAGACCGAGTAGCGTGTTCTGGCCGAGAGTGGTTAGCCCAGATCGGACCGAGTGGCGTGTTATGGCCGAGAGTGGTTAGCCCAGATCGGACCGAGTGGCGTGTTCTGGCCGAGAGTGGTAGATTGGACCAGGGCGTTAAGGCCGAGAGTGGTTAGTCCAGATCGGACCGAGTGGCGTGTTCTGGCCGAGAGTGGTTAGCCCAGATTGGACCGAGTGGCGTGTTAAGGCCGAGAGTGGTTAGTCCAGATCAGACCGAGTGGCGTGTTAAGGCCGAGAGTGGTTAGCCCAGATTGGACCGAGTGGCGTGTTAAGGCCGAGAGTGGTTAGTCCAGATCGGACCGAGTGGCGTGTTCTGGGTCCAGATTGGACCGAGTGGCGGTTCGGCCAGAGTGGGCCAGATTGGACCGAGTGGCGTGTTGGGAGAGGGTTGTCAGAGATGTTGGCCGAGAGTGGTTAGCCCAGATCGGACCGAGTGGCGTGTTAAGGCCGAGGAGAGTGGTTAGCCCAGTTGGACCGAGTGGCGTGTTCTGGCCGAGAGTGGTTGGTAATTTGGCCGAGAGTGGTAGCCAGGTGGACCGAGTGGCGTGTTAAGGCCGAGAGTGGTTAGCCCAGATTGGACCGAGTGGCGTGTTCTGGCCGAGAGTGGTTAGCCCAGATCAGACCGAGTGGCGTGTTAAGGCCGAGAGTGGTTAGCCCAGATTGGACCGAGTGGCGTGTTCTGGCCGAGAGTGGTTAGCCCAGATCGGACCGAGTGGCGTGTTCTGGCGAGGTGGTTTAGGTGGCCGAGAGTGGTTAGCGATTGGACCGAGTGGCGTGTTCTGGCCGAGAGTGGTTAGCCCAGATCAGACCGAGTGGCGTGTTAAGGCCGAGAGTGGTTAGCCCAGATTGGACCGAGTGGCGTGTTCTGGCCGAGAGTGGTTAGCCCAGATTAGACCGAGTGGCGTGTTCTGGCCGAGAGTGGTTAGTCCAGATTGGACCGAGTGGCGTGTTAAGGCCGAGAGTGGTTAGCCCAGATTGGACCGAGTGGCGTGTTCTGGCCGAGAGTGGTTAGTCCAGATTGGACCGAGTGGCGTGTTCTGGCCGAGAGTGTGGTTAGCCGTGGGGAGTGGTTAGTCCAGATTGGACCGAGTGGCGTGTTCTAGGCCGAGAGGTGGTTAGCCCAGATCAGACCGAGTGGCGTGTTCTGGCCGAGAGTGGTTAGCCCAGATTGGACCGAGTGGCGTGTTCTGGCCGAGAGTGGTTAGCCCAGATTGGACCGAGTGGCGTGTTCTGGCCGAGAGTGGGGGGGTGCTGGTTAGCCCAGATTGGACCGAGTGGCGTGTTCTGGCCGAGAGTGGTTAGCCCAGATTGGACCGAGTGGCGTGTTCTGGCCGAGAGTGGTTAGTCCAGATTGGACCGAGTGGCGTGTTCGGGCCGAGAGTGGACAGCCGACAATAGGCGAATTTACAGCGAGAATTTGCTCTCCTCCAGGCCCCTGAAGGGGCTTCCTAGTATAATTACTGCCATTCTCGGCTTCGACTGAAGTATTTCAAATATCAATACAAATATTACATCATAATATATTTCAACATTGATATTTAAGATGTGTGAAGCAATCGCCAACTCTTTTTTATTTATTTTCCAAAATGAAACTCCAGAATCCCAAGAGCCAAAAAACATGCCTTCAGTCGTGGCGACATAAACTCGTGGAGCACTTTCCGATCACGCCCCTTTTGTTTTCGTGCGGCGCTTAGTTTGGAGATTAGGAGGGCTTATAATGACACCCCCTCCCGAGACGGGGTGTGATATCTAGCCGGAATGACTGAGCGGGTTAAGCACCTTTTCAACTATTGACGGTACGCAGAGAGTAATTTGGCGTTAAGTGAAGAACGGGACGGGAAGCAAGCACAGGGAAAGGCTCTTGGTTTGTTATTGGTTATACGACACATCGACCGTTGAGTCATGTAGCGTCCCCAATCTCTCACGCCGATTGGTCGCGGGTGAAGAGTAGCGACAGGTAAGACTCGAACTCACCCTTCGATTGTGAGACGAGCAACTTGCCCCTAGGCTACTCGTTCCCAGGGAAAGGCTCTTAGAAGGCTGCTTTCTTGGACTGCTTGGAGCAGGCTGCCCAAATCAGATCGATACCCCTGAATGGGCACAAACAAGGCACAAACTGGCACAATGAAAGAGGGGCATGTTCCACTGACATAGAAGCACAATAACGGCCATAAGGAATATCCACAGCAAGGCACACGCGTAGTCTCAAGAAAAGAGAGCAATCGTGGTTCGGGAATCGGGGACGAGTAATCTAGGGGTAAGTTGCCCGTCTCACAAACGAAATATCATGGGTTCGCGTCTCACCTGTCGATACTCTTCGCCAGCGACCAACCGGCGCGAGAGATTGGTGACGTTACATGAGTCGACGGTCGATGTGTCGTAAAATCAGCAATCAGTCACTGCCTGCGGAGTCGGCGGCGTCCACATTAGCCCTGCACACTCTGACGTCGGGGCCCACTTCGCCAGATAACTCGGAGACTCTCATGATCATGTGGTTAACTGGACAGAACATATACAGAGTCCGAGTTCCCTTGATCACGCAAGCTTTTGAAAAGCATTCCTGTGGCATCTTGCTGGTTTTCTTGAATTCAGCTTTACTGACGAAGAAAAAGCCGATTGATGACACAAATTCCTCGGTCCGAAATCTGTACATGTTTTTAGCTGTCGTAATCTGATTGGAAGAGGAGGAAGACAAGCTTTATTTTGTAGTGACTGTTTTAACGGGTCCTTCAATTCCCTCACAGGCGTTCTCTTTCATGTGACGTTCCAATAAAATGCCAGTTGCATGACAGGCCAAAGTCATTCCCATGATGGCAGATGTTTGCAAAATGAAAACGCTGTTTGTACTGCACGGTGCATCCAAAAGTAATGAATTTTAGTGATATTTGGGATGTGCAACTTGAGCTCTGGTATCGGCTGTGTCAAGGAGGCATGGACCGTACCCGCACTATGTCTTGTGGCATCAGAGATGACACAGAAATTTTGGTGGTGCTCACACCTACTATCACAACACTACGAGGTGTGATAGCAGCTGTGAGCATCACCAAAGCTTTTGCCACAGTGGCCAATATCCACCGCCATCAATCCACCAATAAGCAACAAGAGGATGGACAATGTACTGGCGAGTATCCCAGTGATAACCCTGGACATCATCCTGAATAACAAACGAGAAATTAGCTTTAAATATATATCCTGCCACGGCCGCTTCTCCAGCAGGTACCAATTGGTTTGTCACTGAAACTGCGACTTTGGAGCTGGAAACGTAGTGATGTTTGGTTAGTTTTACGACACTTTTTAAACTCTGCTGCAAGTCGGATTTCGGCATTCGGGTGTACAAGTGACCAAAGTTCTTTAAAGTGCAAGTAACAAATGTTCTTTGATAGAGAAACAGATTGGTCCAGGACATATTTTCCTCTGGTTTTCCGACAATATAGTTGCGTATTCCTGGGTTTTGAAGGTTTCTTCGCACACATTTTGCTAATAAAAGTTTATTTTTTACTGAAGTTACCACATTGATGTATACAAACATGCTTCCCGATCTGGCTCATGTGACAATTGGAAGTAAATTAATATAGTGACATAAAAAGTGCATCTCAAAAACTTCTCTATTCAAAAACAAATTAACCAACATCAATTTCCGTCGAAAGTCTCAATTTTTGCACTGGCCTCGTGTCAAGCCAGGTCAAGAGACCAAAGGTCACCGGGGCAAGTACTTAAACTATGTCAAATAAAAAGTGCATACAGAGTAATCCATATTCATCTTCGAATCTAATAAGATATGGTCTCATCACAATTGATACGTTTGTATGTAAGCTGCAGCTGTTTAAAGATAGCCTTACGCTGAGATCCTGCAAAAATGCCGGAAGCTATGACTCGAAACCGTAGGTTAGATCGTGCTAAAAATTGCACATATTAATTCAGACCACCGGATAACCTGATATACCGATTTCTAGTAATCTCCGAAACACGTTGGTGTTATTTTGCACATCTCGAATGTTGATTTGTGGTGGATGCCCCCACAGCAACCACAGGCGAAACACGTTACGTCGAAAATCACGAAGTGAGAGACTGCACGATTTAAAAAGTATACTCGGTAACCAGCCAGCCCAAAGCATCTCAGACTGATGCAAAAGAGCTCTAGTTAGAGAGCGTCAATCCTCATAAGAGCGAGGATTGACGCGATGACATTTTCCAGCGAGATGCACTTTCCGGTCCTGAAATACAGAGAGAGCAGTATTTCCGATGGGGGCATTCATGTTCCGAGAATGCCAATCTTACCAACAAGGGGCACACATCTCACCTGGATGAAAATGCACTCCCGGCTTGCACTGTGGCAGGATAATAATTGCTGTGCCAGAGTAATCACTGCACAGGGCTCAAGTGAATGGCAGGAGACCCATTCTCATGAGGAGCGTCGCTTTTCAGTGAGGGGCACCCCTATTCAGAGAGCAAGACCCGTCACGGATAGACGACCCCCCGACGCCTTGGAAAAAGCGTCTGAAACACTGACAGCACCCATTTAGACAATCGTATTCCACCGAATTGACCATGTCCATAGTGTCACAAGCCATTTGGAACCACAACGAATTCGTGACAACCGGCTCAAATTAAGGTCGCCTTTGAAGAGTTGGACTGAGCTATTATTGTCGATTGCCAGATGTAACCCATATACTTACTAATCCGTTGAGCCACTTAGTTACTTATTTACGCCCATCTAACCCTCTGATGGGAATGTGTGGGACAGCGATCCCGGATTTTATTTGTCGCGCTCTTCGCGCTTCCTGGGTCCTTTGAAGCTTGATCTTCAAAGCACGCTAGATTTGCTAAGACGAATTTGTGCAACACTTGCTGCGAGGAGCAAACCTTTGTCTTCTTTCAAAATAAACGCGCTTAAACGCAATTGCTTCTCAGGTCAGCTCCAACAGCAACATGACAACGATTCCCGGTAAAATAGTTTTAATTTGCAGACGTTCAGGTTTAAAGTCTCACACCTGTCATAAAATTCCGATTGTGTCAGATACCGTGCTGAACACAGCCATTTCGATAATTGTTCGAAGGCGAAGGACAGAATCCATTCTTTGCATAGCCCTCGGTTTTCCCGCGGTATTCGAAGCACCTTGGTTAACTCATTGGCCTGTTCACCCACGAAAATACCAGCGGAAAGGCAGACAGCATATGAATTTATCCCACGCCAATTCTCGTAGTGGGAATATCAAATTGTACACGCATGCATTGTATGCCTTGTCTCTCGGCACCCATCGTGGTGGCTGTTGTGGCCAAGCATCACGACAGTACAGGTCGTAAACAAACGAGATATCGGCGCGGGGCTCTAAAAGCAATGCTCAACAGAGGGCATTTCACGCATAAACAGTAAGCCAAGCCACTGAGCGCGGGCGAAAGCCTCACCACAGTAAGCGGCGCACCCCCGCCGCAGTGGTCGCGCTGACATCGCCCACGTTGTGTCGCTCTCCGTTCACTGCACGGTCGCATGCGCACCGTTGCTTGGACATCTTGAAATGGACACCCGTGTTGGCAGGTGGGAGAAATGCATGACGATGGTTGAGACTGATGCAACAACTGCGCAGTGTTCGTGTCAAATGGAAGGGACGGCGGTAGGTCAACAAGAACGTCGTACAAAGCCAGTATCATATACATCAAAAGGTCATATACTCCCTTTGATTTTAAAGATGGCGGTGCAAATAGTAGTGTGCGTTCACTTTTAATTGGCCGGGCTTTATTTTTGTCATTTTACTGTTCCGAGACTTCAATATTGTGCAAATATTGAGGAAAACAATACGGAATATACCACACAAGTTAGGATGCCCGCATGTTCCCGATTTAATGTACGACCGAAATGTCCTTAAAGGACTTTAATGACATGTCGGTCGTAACATGACTTGAATGCTCCAAAGTGGGCATCAATGATGTTTTGGACATTACTAATGATGCAATACAAATGCTAGACCCGGTATTTGACTTCAGGTCACATATACAGCAGCACTTTATCAGGTCATTACCTGGTCCAGTCACCGAAACCGGGCTGCCCGCCCGACTGCTCCGTAGGGCGGCTCTGCGCAATCAGCCTCGCAAAGAAGGGAATGAAGTACATGAATAACGTATGGAAAGGCTCAGGTACACAATGACAAGCAGTAGTTTGCAGGATGTTTAGGGAGTAGCATGCAAAGTAACATCAATCGCATGGCAGTCATTTGCATGTATGACAACATTCCAGTTAACCAAGTTTCATTAATCTGCCATGAACTTGACCTTACTTGACCTCGGTGACCTTACATGACTTTGAAACTATATAGCATAACAGCGTACATCAAACAAGTCGCTAGTGTTACTAAGATCACTTCCCTTTTGCCAATATACGGGAAGCGAATCAGAGCCGATTTTTGTGGTCCGGCGCTACGAATTTTTTTTACTAGTGGCCTATAACTCGACAAATTTTCAGCGGATTTCCATTTTTGGCAATCGCCTTGCTTAAAACAACGCGCAGGTCATTTCTAAGCAGGTACACAAGAAATGGCGTATATCGACCAGCAAAATTTGGAGTTATGTACGAAAAACCGGAGGAGTGGACGGATTTCTCCCCCCCCCCCCCTTCGAGGGCGCGTGTTAACATTTTCGGTCCTCATATAGCAAACTCCAATATAGCCAATATGGACTTAATTGTGCTCAGCCTACAAGAGAGCATTACTGTTGTCTATCCAAATGCTGTCCTGCCTCACGTGGTTTTTGGGTAAACATCAGACAGGCATCCATCACTCTGGTGATTGGGCGGCATTCTGACACGACAGGCATACAATACGCGGCAGCCAACGTGAGTTGGTGATGCAATAGCAGGGCGTATGTGCTGTACCACTCCACCAGGGAGCATCTCTCTAAGTCGTTCTGGCCGTCGGCTACTGAATGTCAAACCCCTTACGTGTCAGTGCTGGCTTCCATCACCACACCTGCGGTGCTTGACCAGATTCGACGTGTCTCATTTTCCCTGCCCAACAAAGACTCCAATGTGGGTGATGCATCATTGAACATTTCAAAGATTTGCTTTGATGTCATTGATGACATTTTACTCAGGGGCATCAACTACTTCAGCATTGTCGCCGAGACGGTGATCGTCAGCTGGAAAGGTGTCGTGGCCATTCTCCTTCGAAAACATCAAAGTTTCGGCCAATCACTATTGTTTCGGTCACATGACAAATTGTAGAGGACCAGAAGAACGCCAGTTTCTCAGCACCTATCTCAGTCATCATGACCTTGTTCTAGTTCAGGACAGCACGGCTTCATGGAGTGTTATTCCACTGTCGCTGCTTTTTTATTTGTTGTTGGCAAAATTCACAAAGGCACGGATAGCTCAGAAAGTCCGCGCTAACTGTAACAATTTCAGTTGCTACTTCGAGACCATCTTTCCATTTTACACTGCTCATGAAGCTTCAGCAACTCCAAACTATGACGGAACGGTTTAGGTTAAGATGGCTTCCTCAAGGGCCACACTCAGCGGGTCAACATGCGCGGAGCACCCTCTGAGCACCAAATTATCAACATGGGCACGCCCCACGAATGACGCCTAGGGCCATAGACTACAACATTTGTTTGTTTATTGGTTGGTTCACGACACACTTTATGCACATTCACGGCTAAGGGCGCCGCCTACACTGTTTCGCCGGTGGGCCGCGGGATTGGGAAATGTCCTGAGTGGCGCTAGAGTCGAACCCGGGATCTTTGGTACCCATAGCCCGACACCTTAACCACTCGGCCATCCCCGCCCCTACACTACAACATCGTCGGCAGCAACACCACCCGCTTCGTCCCGTCAGACATTAACCCGTCCCGTCTCGGGGGATCTTCAACCGCACCCTCACGTTTTTCGCAGATAGGGAACGATCGGCGCGCGGCAGCACGCCCAAATTTGGCATACCTTTTCCCACATCAATTTGACATGCTGACTCAAAATTTTTAGGTCAGGTCGTCTAGGGTCAACGAGTTAGTCAAGGTCAAGAGAGGTCACCTCCAAAAAACGTTCAACCAGTCGTCACGATTTAACGGACATAGATATTTTAATGAAACTTTCAGCGTTTGATTATCTTTACGGATGCAACAAAACGTACGAGTTGAATTTTTCTTTTTTTGATTTTTTGACTACATATAAATTTTGCGTATTTGACAAATTGCAGTTCAAATACAGGATTTTGGCTAAAGTAAGCATTTTTATTAGGGAAAGTTGACTTCCAACAACGTTTCTCGGTCTGCTCTACCCATTGGAAAAGGAAAATTAAAGAAAACTTGAAAACTCAAAATTTTGAAATTAAAAAAAAAAATGGGGGGGGCCAAAAAAATTATAGCCCTGGTCGATTTCGCTATCTTTTTCTAATTCCAAATATTTTTTTTCTCATATATCCCCCAAAATGAACTCTCCAGAGTCAAAAACATAAGGTAAGTCGTGAAAAGTCGTCAAAATCTAGCCCCCTGGTGACGTCACTTTTGGGGGGAAATTGTTTTCGAGGGTGGACCCGGACCCTACCGTCCAGCGCTTTCCGATGACACCTCTTTCGTTTTCGTGTGATTCTTATATTGGATTTTAAAGGGGTCTTCAACCCCCCGAGACGGGGTGTGAGGATTTGACCGGAGAGACGGCGTGGGTTAATAGTGTGCGTGTCGGCATAGCGCGTTATGCTGACGACGTACGGGTGACGATACAGCAGGATGTGGAAATCGCCATGGAAATGATGTTTTAAAAGTGTGTTAAGTCCTGCAAAACCAGTTTTGAGACAAATGCGTACATATCGCTGTTCCCGCTTTGCGTGCTTTGAGGGGCACCTAATTTGGGGATACCGATATTAACGATAACGATACGAACACCTATTCCATAAACTGGCATCGTATAGCATAGCACATCAAACGTAATTTCTTTGCCTGGAATCGCGCTACGAGATGTTCGCTATCACGATACCGGATCAGCTATGGTGAGCATAAGCATGGCACTTATGCTCAACCAAATATGGCACTTATGCTTACCAATAAGCATGGTAAACGGGATGCAGTTAGAAACGAGTAATGAAGACTTGACAAACACACACCAAGAAACACGATGTCGATACTTCTTCGGGAAGGACGTCCATTCAGCATTCAGTAAGTGGTATATCCCACCATATTTCGCAAATAGTTCATCACTGGCACAGCAGGCTCCCTGACATCATGCTAACGACACACCTGTGGCGATCACTGGTCCGTGCAGCAGGCTGCCTGGGCTGAGGTTAGCCCTAGGGGAGGCACTGGATGCAATGTGTACTTGGTTTTCCCGGCTTGGAAGTCTGGTCGAGGCTGTGCGGCCACCGTCGCCACCTAAGCCCAGCCCAAGATCACTTTTGATCAAGTTTATGAACCAATCGTTGCCGTTTTCTAAGAGTGTGAACAGTTTGGGTGTACACGTGAACCCAAGGCTATCGTACGAGGAACACGTTAAGCATGTCTGCGACCGATGCTTTGGCATCCCGATAGCTTCGACGCACACCGATCATCTGCTTCACCCGGTATCAACAACGATTACCGTTGTTCTTGTGTTGCCTCGTTATTAGGTATTGTACGCACATACACGACAGCGCCAGCCGAACGTACTTTGCCAAGTTGCATACAGTCTTCAGGTTACGTTAGCTACCTAGTGATTTGGCCTGTGTGGCACAACGACGTCATTGATCAAAAAGCGCCCAATCGAAGGCTGTCAACCTTTCCGCAAGAGCTATTTCGGGTCGTCACAAACACCACATTTCTGATGCGATTGAACCGCTAGGACGCCTTTGTGCACCTAAGTTTGCATCATTTTTCGACCTATGACCTCCAATAAGACAGCAGTTATGTGTCCTGCTCTGACACACGACTGCGAACATGGTACCCGGTCACCCGGAACACTGGACAGTCACATCAAGGCAATCCCTACCCCAAGTCAGACATAATCATGCAACGCTGCAACGCCTGCGCCGTGCGGAGCAAGTATACCGCCAGCATGCCGGATGTCGCCTTTCCATCGTGTCGCAACGGCTACTTAAAACTAAAATCCGTTACGTCATCCATCATACTCAACTCCTTTCATCATGCACGTTGCGTGTTTGTGTGAGTGTGTGCTGCGGATGGCGTGTGCTTCCGTGAGTGTCTGTGTGTTGTGCATGCTGTGTGTTTGTGTGTGCTGTGCACGATGTGTGCTTGTGTTAGTGTGTGTTGCTCGAGTGCGCTGTTCGCGGTGTGTTTTTATGAGTGTTCTTGTGCATGACGTGTGTTTGCATGAATATGTGAAGTACATATTGTGTTTGTGTGAGTATGTGCTGTGCATGGCGTGTGTTTGTGTGAGTGTGTGCTGTGCACGTTGCGTTTGTTGAGTATGTGCTGTGCATGTTGCGTGTGTGTGTGTGTGTGTTTGTGTGAGGGTATGCTGTGCACGTGTTTGTGTTTGCGGAACGCTTTGAAAAGCACCTATGCTCTGTAATGACGATGGTCGAAGAATACCCTTCACTGTATTTCCCGACCTGAACACATGAAGTAAAAAGGAAATAAAGAAATAATAATACAAAAATGGTTGCACAAACCGTTGACGCTTGGCAGCCTGCCAATTATTTCCGAGCACGTTCCATTTTGGCTCGGCACAGGATTCTCCTTAGTTGCAGAATGGCCACCATTGGATATAGATGTACTTGCGTGAGGTGACCGTCTGGTCAGCCGCAATGACCTCCATTGGATATAGATGCACTCATACGAGGTGGCCGTCTGGTCAGTCGCCATGGCCTCCATTGAATATAGGTGTGCTCATACGAGGTGATCGTCTGGTCAGTCGCCATGGCCTCCATTGGATATAGATGTGCTCATACGAGGTGACCGTCTGGTCAGTCACCATGGCCTCCATTGGATATAGATGTGCTTTACACGAGGTGACCGTCTGGTCAGTCGACATGGCCTCCATTGGATATAGATGTGCTCATACAAGGTGACCGTCTGGTCAGTCGCCACGGCCTCCACTGGATATAGATGTGCTCATACGAGGTGACCGTCTGGTCAGTCGCCATGGCCTCCATTGGATATAGATGTGCTTTACACGAGGTGACCGTCTGGCGCCAGCCGCATGCGCCGTACTTCCGCCATTCATCACCAGTATCTCGTTAAGGCTAACGAATGCCGCCGAGCAGCCGGTGCAGCCATGTTCTGGGTAGGGCTGACAGCAAGATGAGTGTTAATGCTCTCCCGCTGAGCAAGCTCATCCTCCCGACATTCCAAGCAGCTGAGAGAGGCGTTTGTCGTCACATTCTCGCCACATCCTGCCAACATTCCCAGCAGATGGAAGAGGCGTTTGCTGCGGCATCCACGCCACACGGCGATACAACCGCCCGACACAACACTAAACAAAACACTACGCGAGCGGTGCGTCACTGCACGAATTTACTGGCATCACGCTGTGTACTTTCGGCTAGCCAGTGACCCTCCAGTTCAAGTCAAACCGATGCGGCTTCCAAAGGATCGAGTTAAGACAACTTCAGCCAGGCACAGCGGTCCACAGCTTCACAAATTTTGGACGTTTTTCAAGATGATTTCAAAGGGGCAGCCCTCTAAGCTAGAGCTCACCAACTGTCAATGAAAGAACCTTCTCCGGTGACAGGCACCCATTTAAGAGTCCTGTAATACAAGTCCGGCTGGTATTCCCTTTAGAGGCACTGATTTTGAGAGAGCAGCAATCTTCCGAGCAAGTGGGAGCCCTTCTCAGTGTGGCGTACCACGTTGCAAGTAGGAGCCCTTCTCAGAGTGGCGTACCACGTTGCAAGTGGGAGCCCTTCCCAGTGTGGGGTACCACGTTGCAAGTGGGAGCCCTTCTCAGTGTGGCGTACCACGTTGCAAGTGGGAGCCCTTCTCTGGCGTACCACGTTGCAAGTGGGAGCCCTTCTCAGTGTGGCGTACCACGTTGCAAGTGGGAGCCCTTCTCAGTGTGGCGTACCACGTTGCAAGTGGGAGCCCTTCTCAGTGTGGCGTACCACGTTGCAAGTGGGAGCCCTTCTCAGTGTGGCGTACCACGTTGCAAGTGGGAGCCCTTCTCAGTGTGGCGTACCACGTTTCATAAAAGGCACCATCGCTGCTGGTGACCACAGCGGACAATTGCTGGATATGATAATTGGTGACTACCCGGGACAGTTACCAGATAGGTGAACTTATCGTACAGCGGTATATACTTGCAATGAAAACTCCGCTGAACCCATTTGGCCATGCAGACGAAACATATAACAAATGTAAAACTTGCAATGCACTTTTCTTCGGCACTGGATCATCACGACATCATGCGGAAAGTTCCGCCTCCTAGATACATATAACTGCTTTTGTTTTATAGCCATATGGTTCAAATTCATAACAATAAAAACGTTCTGTACCAGGAGAGTCAATATTTCCATTCGCTGCCATACACCTGTTTGAGCGTTCCAGGTGGTGGTACTTGGTGATTGGATTCTTTTATGACACATCCGACTGCTGAATCATACAACGTCGCTAACCTCTCACGCCGGTTGGTCGCGGCTGGACTCAGTAACCCCACCGGTTGTGGGATTTCATCTTACGACCAAGAGTCCAACTTCCTTCTGACTGAGCTACCGCTGCCCCCTCTGGGTGTCATATAGCCTGCTCTGCCCAACCATGGGACGGCGGTGGCAGTCCCAGAAACAGCTTCCCTGCATAGCCTGCACCACCCAACCATGGGACGGCGGTGGCAGTCCCAGAAACATCTTCCCTGCATAGCCTGCACCACCCAACCATGGGACGGCGGCGGCGGCCCCAGAAACATCTTCCCTGCATAGCCTGCACCACCCAACCATGGGACGGCGGCGGCAGGACCTGGTCAAATCTTCCACCAGCCTGCTCACGGCCGAGACGTCAAAGCCCGCGGCAGCACGAGGTCGGCGTTACACCATGCGCCGGGGACCTGGCGGACGTCTGGGTCGGCCCGTGCAGGCACCTACCTACCGGCGTCCGCTGCAGGATCTCTGTACAGAACGGCGCCGCCGGCCACCAGCATCAGGTGGTCCAATTATCCTGAACGCCGACGCCGGCCGACCCACACGCCAAGCCGGACTAACGAGACCACCGGACGCGGACTCAGACGCCCGCGGAAACACGATGGCCATGTGTCTCCCTGCGACACGCATGCCGTGACAACGGCGCCACATGGCGCATGATGGCATGACATGCCATGTGTCTGGAGAACGACGACGCCTGTTGGCTGGTCGAACACCCGGCTTCACATCTGCGCACTGAAGTGGGGCGATGCACCCCAGAGAAGACGACGCGCTGATGGACGGCCGGCAGCCTCCGATGACCTGACGAGCCCGACGAGAGAAAAGTCCGCCGATAGGAAAGAAGGTAGTTCCAGCAACACAAAAATCGTTACGAGAGGACCGGCACCAAATTGAATTTGTGACTGAATTGATGAGCCACCAAGGATGTATTTTGGCTGTCAGATGAACAAATGCTGTGACATTTTTGGAGGGGAATTGGCGTAATCTAATTGCTTCATATTATCGGTAGAAAGGTAAGCAGCTTTATACAATTTTAGAAGGTAACACCTCTAAAACTGCTGAGATGACTTCACAGATCACATATCATGCTACATCCCAGCAGATTATTTTACATCGAGAAAAATACTTATGCTGATTCCCTACTATTAACAGCGTACCCAGATTCGCCAGGATCAAAACACAACCCTCACAACGCAGACTGGCTGGCGATGTTGCGCCTCGCGTGGGAACGAGGCCACACCGTTACCATGGAGACCTCTTGTTGCGAGCCGGGACGTTGTCATGGCGACCATTCGAGCGGGCCGGGCGGTGTTGACCCGGTGTGACCTGTGGATCCGGGTACGGGATCCGGGACGTCGGGCGCGGCTCCGCCGGCGCCACAGGCAGCCAGACGCCGCAGCCGAGTTTGCACAAAACAGGACGTGCCGCGGTAGACGGCATTTTACGGAGGAATTCACACTGCAACACATCATTTGGCCGGCCAACACTTCAGGACGCGCTCAGTTGGCTGGTGTCGATAATTGATGAGTGCGTGTATGACACCTTTGCGGACTGATTTCCTTTCGCATCGACATCCATGTTTGCCTACTTTTGTTTTCAGTTTTTACAGCTATACATTCTGGCTACAGACAAATGAAACGCGCTAATGCTGCCGGAAAGCGTGACATGGTCTGCTTTTAGGCCAGACAAGCGCCTACTGAATAACTGACCGAACCGGATGAGAGTGACACTTCAAGTGGAGTAGGATGGTACGGTATTAGATGGGCATATGTCACGTGACGAAATGCTAGAGGCACATCGCTCAACGATCTCGACATCGTGACGGACCGCCCGGTACCCGACGACAGTGTGACAGACCGCCCGGTACCCGATGCACCAACCGCCCCGGCCGAGGATCCCTCGTCACCCGGCCAAATGCGCCCAGCGGTCTCGTGGAGCACGCTGCCATTTCCGCGTGCCACTTCCGCGTGCCACTTAGGTGCACGTCAGACGCGCCGCTACGGTATTTCAGTTCATACGCGCGCGCGCCAAATCAGCGTACCACTGAGTGAGATCATTGCCGGCCAGGTTTAGGGGCGAACTGGCACCTCCAGGTGGCGCGGTGGCCATGCTGATCAAAGGCGCCGCGGTCAGTCAGCCTTATAACGAGCACATGCTGAGGAGCGGGCGTCCAGTGAGCAGTTTGGGGATGGCACGTGAGCTGGCTGACTGTCGCTCAGCCGGGGCCAATTCAAAGGGGGCTGCGGCGCAGACAGTGGTGCCCAGACAAAACAGCAATACCTACGCTGGCCGATATACCGAACAGCTTGGGTACAACTAGCAGCCGTGTCGGTGGCGAGTGCATGTGATGGCCGGGCTGATAAGGCCGCCACGCGCCGGTGCCGACGGAACAGCACAGTGCCGGTAGGCGATCGGGCCACACGCAGTACCGCCACTAGCGTACACTGGTAGCAAAGGCGCCGACAGCGGTGTCCTTTTAAAGATAGCCCGAATTATTGCTGGGGTAGGTTTATGGACCAGGGTTGAATGCTAAGCGGAGCTTGTTGCGCTAACGGCTTGTTGCACGAACCCTGGCACCGCCATCCGATCCGTGAATTCCAGCCCAACGACAAAATGTTGGCCTGGAGTTCAACGTGCCGTCGATCCAGCGACTCGACCGCCCCGATGCCGTGACCCGGGCTTGGCAGGCCAGTTGCCAGCTCCCCCCCCTCCTGCAGCCGAGGGCCATGTGAGTGCGTGAAGCGACTGGATCCCTGTCTTGCCAGGACAGGGGAGATCAAAGCAGACCAGCGCTTTAACCAGCCGAGCTGTCGATGCAGCTTACAGGAAAACATACCCTCTTTTACTGCGACTATTTCATAGGTATGTATATGAAACCTGGGAGATAATTATTTCGTATTAACTTCGGATTTATTTTATTCGGCTTAATTTCGGGTTTAATTGAGTGAGCGCGAGCAGTGAAAAGGGATTAATTTATATCCCCCTGTTCACCCGTTGATGTAGTATTTACGCGAGTTATTGTGTAAAACAGCACAAGCGACAGCTCTACGAGAACTGGCCTTCAGGGTCAATGCTTGCCGTCTGCACGCAACATATGTCGATATTTTCGTGATTAGTTCGCTAGTCGGGATTCTTTTTTAAAACGAATTTCAAGACACTAGACTTGTTTTTTGCGCTATCGGAGACCCAACAGGATAACTGAGCCGGTGCAAGTCCACCGATACCAGCCGGTGGATGGCTGGCCTACGTCCACCGACACCAGCTCGTGGAGGGCTGGTCTATGTCCACAGGCACCAGCCGGTGGAGGGCTGGCCTACGTCCACCGACACCAGCCGGTGAAGGGCTGGCCTATGTCCACTGACACCAGCCGGTGGAAGGCTGGCCTACGTCCACCGACACCAGCCAGTGGAGGGTTGGCCTACGTCCACCGACACCAGCCGGTGGGGGGCTGGCCTATGTCCACCGACACCAGCCGGTGGAGGGTTGGCCTATGTCCACCGACCGTCAGCTCGGGCCGACAGCACCGGCACCATTGACCGCGTCACTGCAGTTCGGTGGCCGCCTTCTGCCTACACTCGTACAGCGCCACCTGTGGAGTCTGATGCTGGTAACGACAAATGCGTCCTTGTCTTGGTCATCAGTTGAGCAGCACGTCATGCACCCAAGTCCAGAAACGACGACACCTACGGCAGCCCACAAGTCGACCGGCCGTCGTGCGCATTTCGCATCCTCGTGACCGTGATTTTGATGACAATTGCTGCCAAGGTTAATCCTGACCGGCAAAACACACAACAATGCACTTGTCAGGTCAACGGTTCGGTATTTGTAACCATCGGCAATTTGTGTCACTAATTTATAAGGGCATCTTCTTCAGCTGATTAGTCATGTAAGATGCGCACTAATATTCAAAGTAAGCACATCGTTAGACTCACAAAGGCTCATCGATTGTATTTATAATATGTTTTCGTTTTATTGGCCCAATTTAGTGATAGGGCGCAACGCCCAAACGTCTGGTTAACACGTTCGGAACTTTTTTCATGGCAAATTTACTGTTTTCGAAATGTGTCTGGATACTTTCACTTTGCATGGAAAAAAATTGATGCTGTGCTTCCCCAAACATTTGTCCATCTTAACCCTATTAACCCGCGCCGTCTTTCCCTGTCAAATCTTCCCACCACGTCGCGGGGGGGGCGGTTGAAGACCCCCTCTAAAATCCAAACTAAGCATCGCACGAAAACGAAAGAGGTGTCATCGGAAAGCGCTCGACGAATAGGGTCCGGGCCCACACAAAAAAAAATCCCCAAAAGTGATATCACCAGTGGGGGCTAGATTTTCACGACTTTTCACGACTTACATTATGCTTTTTACTCTGGGGAGTTCATCTTGGGGATACATGAAAAAACGAAATTTATTTGGAACGAGAAAAGGACAGCGAAATCGACCAGGGCTATACTTTTTATTGGGCCTCCCAAAAATAAAATAAAATAATTTTTTGAAATTCCAAAATTTTGGGTTTTCAAGTTTTCTCTAATTTTCCTTTTCCACTGGGTAGAGCAGACCGAGAAACGTTGTTGGAAGTCAACTTTCCCTAATAAAAAAATGCTTCCTTTAGCCAGAATCCTGTTTGAAGTGCAATATGGCAAATACGCAAAATTGATATGTAGCCAAAAACGAAAAAAAATGAAAAATTCAACTCGTACGTTTTGTTGCATCCGTAAAGGTAAGCAAACGCTGAAAGTTTCATTAAAATATCTGTATCCGTTAAAGCGTGACGACTGGTTGAACTTTTTTGGAGGTGACCTCACTTGACCTTGACTAACTCGTTGACCCTTGATGACCTGACCTAAATATTTTTGAATCAGCATGTCAAATTGATGTGGGAAAAGGTATACCAAAATTGGATACGCTGCCTCGCCCCGTTCGTCCGCTATCCGCGAAAAAAAAACCTGAGGGGCGGTTGAAGACCCCCCGAGACGGGACGGCTTAAAACAGGGAAGTTTCCATGACAAAATTCCCGAACGCGATAGCCTAACCTGGGAACATATGGTCGTGTTCTTAGATCAGGCCAATTATTTTTGCTATGCCAGGGGTGGAATCTGTAGACCTTTACAAATAAAAAACTTACGTTTCGGGTTAAAACACATCTTAGAAGATTAGTAACCAGCAATCAAAGATGCATTGCATGCATTGCATTGCCGTAAGCCGAAATTCACAGAGGCCATAAATATCAAACCGCTGACCTGAAAAGTCCAACATTATGTTGGTCGTGCTTATCACTCAGCGTATACTTTGGTGCCACTTTTCATCAAAATCGGAGAGGTGCGGGTGTTGAGCAGTGGCCGATTTGTCGTGGACCCTCTAACATTTCACCTATACAAGGACTCTTTATTTCCGTTATATTCTTGCCTACCTAATCAATATCCGACAACAAACAGTGAGTACTCAGCCTCACGCCGGACTGCAAATCATGTGAACGTCTTGATGGCACCTTGTGGCGCCATCAGAGAGACACAAGCAACTCGGGCCACCGGTCAAAAATATAAACACCTTTTGAGGGGCATCATAATCAATATCGAAGCGCCACTTCACCTTTCTAATTGGGGAAACCATGACGTGAATACGTCTGCTTCAGATCGAGGAATGCGCTGTTCTATTGTTGTTGGCGGGAACTCAGGTGGACTGGCATTCCCATGCATGCGTGTGCCAGCCCTTGGACCGATCCGGCCTTGCAGGGGTGTCGATTTGTATCCTTTTGTGAGGGTCATGGCCCCACCAATGTTGATCTTGCCCCCCCCCCCCAATAACCTATGCTGTTTTTATGCTGATAAGAAAGCTGAAGGAAAAAAAAAAACACAATGCTAGATAGATAGCTTAGTTGATGTTAACACGCGCACTGGAGGGGGGGCGAAATCCGCCCACCCCTCCGGGTTTTCGTAGCTAACTCCACATTTTACCGGCCGATATACGCCATTCTTCGTGTACCTGCCAATAAATGACTGGCGCGTTGTTTGAAGTAAGAAAAATGAAAATCGGCCGAGAAGTGTTCAAGTTAGGGGCCGTTAAAGTAAAAACAATTCGCAGCGCCAGACCACAAAAATCGGCGCTGATGCGCTTCCCGTCTATTAGGAATAGGGAAGTGTTCTTGACAAGACTAGCGACTTGTTTGATGCATATTGTTATGCTATATAATTTAAAAGTCATGTTAGGTCGCCGAAGTCAAGTCTGGTCACGTTCATGATAGGCTAGTGGAACCAAACTTGGTCAACTGGAATGTGTCATAAATGCAAATGACTGTCATGCGATTGATGTCACTTTACATGTTACTCCCTATACATCCTGAAATCTACTGTTTGTCATTGTGTGCCTAAGCGTTTCCATACTTTATTCATGTATTTCACTCCTTTCTTTGCGAAGCCGATTGTGCCGGGCCGCCCAGCGGAGCAGTCGGGATGGGAGCCCGGTTCGGGATGGGTGCTCGGTTCCGGTAACTGGAGCAGGTAATGATCTTATAAAGGGCTCCTATATAGGTGACCTGAGGTCAAATGGCGGATCTGACATCTGTATCGCATCATTAGCAATGTCCAAAACATCATTAATGTCAATTTTGCATTTAAACACAACCACAGCGATCCATAACAATGACAAGCCAAGCCACCGAAAACCAGAAAATGTTGCTGTTTTGGCCTCATTTGACCTTGAAGATATTGACCTAAGGTTATGAACTTTGCGCACAATAGAGTTCACTATCGTGCCCATCCACCCTGTGAATTTCGTTGCTCTAGCCTTCATAGGAACTGAGATCTTATGGGGGCGGTATCCCCCCCCCCCTCCAGTGCGCGTTATTTTCAGAGGCCCTCCAGGGCGCGTGTTAACCAGCATATTTTGTACTGTAAAGGAAAAGATTAGGTTTAGATAGTGGACTTCCCGGCTATGAACTCGCCCAAAACCAAAACGTTCGCCTCGCCCCTCCCTAATGTTAGGCACCAAGGAAGTACCTTCACCCATCGTCGTCACAACTCAGGTCGGCTGCGCTCCGATGCTCCATCAAGGCCGGTGAGCTTTAGCCTGCGTGTGGGCGCAGAAATATTTTATTTAAGCCGTTATGTGTTTGTTGTGGTTTGGAGGGAGGGGAGGATGACGATGACGTCGACGATGACGATGGACCTGAGTACACTAGTCGCATGCTACGACACACAGTTTTTATGTTGATATGCGCGGTCATTGCTCTTTTCCTTATGTGACTTCACCTGTTACTAGACGACTTTCCCGTTCGCGAGGATGCTGAATAACATACACATACACATCGTCAAATAAGAATAAAAGGTTATTGAGTCTGAAAATATAGTGGGTGAAATCCGATAAGTTTTTGCCTGGGGGGTCCAGTGCACTTCGGCCTCCCCAATGTTTTTCATCGACACCCCTGCGCCTTGGACGGAGTATATCGGCTATTTCACGTCGATTGGTGAATATTTCATCAAATTCGGTTTAGTATTTTCGGAGTATGGGCGTGGCAACTAGCCCCAAAAAACGTTTTTTTTTGTGTTTTGATGACCTTGACCTAAAGCAAAGGTCACCATATGCAAAGCTTCACGTATATCGACCACGTCATGTCGATTAGCGAAGGTTTAAGGAAATTTTATGAAGTAGTTTAGAGGTATGGGCGTGGTAGAAAGTCTTTAAAATGATATTGTACATTTTTGGTGACATTGACCTAAAGCCAAGGCCATCATATTAAAATTTCCCAAGTACATCGACCATGTCACGTCGATTAGTGAAGATTGCATGAACTTCGGTGCAGTAGTTTAGGAGGATGGGCACCGCAACAATGTAAAATATACATGTACTTATTTTGTCATTATAGGTCAAGGTCAAGGTCACCATATGGTACAGTCCTACATAACTGTGTTGTATCAATTGGTGAAGGTTTCATGAAATTCAGTCCAGCCGTTTAGGAGCACGGGGACCGCAACATCTTCAAAATGGCGGCTCCCAATTTAAGGGGTTATTTAATAGCTTTACGCAACGGTGAGTCACCATATGCAAAAGTCGCAAGTGAACAGACCCAAATGCGTCCATTGGTGAAGGTTTGGTGAAATTCGGTTCGGTAGTTTCAGAGCATGGCTTATGCAACAACCCAGGGTAACAGTAGACCCACCCTATCGTGCATCGACAAATGTTGTTGCTCGTGACAAGTACCAAACGCTCTTATCATGCCATGCCAACTGTTCTCACCATAATATACCGGCTGTTCTTAACATACTATACCAACCGTGCTTACCTTAAAATACCAAGTATTCTTAAGACATAAGACATAAAGACATAAAAGGTTAGTGCAACTATGAGCCACAAGGGCCCTTCTTGGATGCACTCTGTACATTGAACCAGTTGCCCACCAAATCTGTCAATCAGCCCTCCCTGTAATACTGAAAAGCAAGCCCTATATTCTTATGATTGTCTATGCTGTTTTTAAAGATGTTCAATGTGCTGCTACTGACAATGTTTCCTGGCAGCTGGTTCCAGTGTTCTACTACCCTGTTGGTGAA